>JAJHUR010101397.1:962-12819 GCA_027495735.1 Lutjanus campechanus | reverse complement strand
CAGAAACACGCCAAATCATTTCTTTCATTCTTGTGACATGCTATAAAAGATTTCTGAGTCCTCCTTGGGGTGGAGGGAGCCAGATTTCTCTGCCGTTTGAGTGTTTAAAAGAGAGGCACTTCAGTCGATGGAGCAGCGGCCCTGCGGAGCTTCTTAATCCCGGCCTGATGGAATTCCTTGGTTGATTGCTCCTACGCTCACTGCCTTTTAAGGCTACATCTGCCAGGGCCACGGCCTCGCACAGCAAAACAGATGGAGGCTCACAAATCAAACACTTTGCAAGCTACTCGCCGCAAATGTATCCTCGCGTTATAAAAAATGGTTCCTTGTCCCTTTGCTGACTGTAAACACACATGCCATATTATGTCAGGCAGAGTGCATGTGTTTACAGAGAGCAGATGGACGAGGAGCTGTTTGACAGTAAAGGGACGCAGTATTAGCATGGGTATTTGTACAATTATGTGTGATGTCATCATACTGTACATGTTGTGTGTTACATACTGTATGTCTGTACTGTACAGTCAATAAATTATTAGAATTATGAGACTTTAAAGGTGAAAAGTTACAGCTTTGTTGTATCTGCTGGGATTTATTTTGGTTTGGGCAACTCCATCCTTTGACGCGCTCCTCCACCAAGAACTAAAAAAACATATATATTATTTAGTTTCCTTGTCCTCCACAAGTTTGATTTAAGTCCTTCCCAATTCCTGCCACCCTTTGTTCTGTGCTAAAATAACAGTTGAGCAAGCTTGGTACCTGGCAGATCCTCATTCAACTTTCTCCTTTCCTGTTTCCTTTACAAATATGTGGAGTGCTAGGCTAGCCAGTGAAAAGAAAACAAAATTTTGAAGATGATTAAAAGATGGTGGTGGTGGTGGACCTAAAAGTGACATTTATAGTCACATCTTAAGCTAGCAAATGTTAGATTAGCTAGCCAGGCAGCTCAAGTTTTGCTACACAGAAAAACACTAATGGTCAACCAACTAGCTAGCTAATCTATGTCAATTGTTAGCAAGCTAGTTACATCTGAAAGCTTAAGTTAGCAATACACTGGGTAACTGTTTAAT
Organism: Lutjanus campechanus; assembly: GCA_027495735.1. Taxonomy (NCBI): domain Eukaryota; kingdom Metazoa; phylum Chordata; class Actinopteri; order Lutjaniformes; family Lutjanidae; genus Lutjanus; species Lutjanus campechanus. The sequence continues at coordinate 11,752 of JAJHUR010101397.1, read as the reverse complement.
CTACATCACTTGTTAACTAACTACTTACATCTGGCGATATATTTTTTCCAGGATGGCGAAGGAATGACCCGCGTTACTCTGCCTGTGATTGACTTACCCTGATATTCTTACCCTAACCCCTACCATTCTCACTCCTGATGCCTAAACCCACCCAACCCAAATGACTCAAACTAACAAAGGCTACAAGTTCTAGTCAGTCAGAGTCAGAGTGGGGTGGGTCAAGACTTTGCGGACATCTGATAGCTAGTGTTAGCAAAACTCTAGTTACCTAGCTAGCTAATCTACACCAATTGTTAGTATCTAATCACTAATGTTAGCAAAACACTGGCTAGCTGGGTAGCTAATTGTTGGCTAGCTAGTTACCTAGCATCTTGCTAACACTGGCTAACTTTGGATGTGACTATGTTGCTTTTACAGCTCCCCAAGCATCATCTTTTAACCATCTTCAAAATTTGTTTCTTTTCAACATAAACAAGCCTAGCAAATATCTAAGTACAGGAAACAGGAAATGAGAAACTTGACTGAGGTTCTGCCAGGTTGTGTCTACATGAGAACTCAAGATTTGCAGGACTCTTGCAATATTTGTACCTGTTCTTTCCATATTGTGCACATTGTACAAACTAATTATGTTTTACAAATAGACAACTCTGTGTTTATGATATGGGTCGGTTTTGAGACAAGAAAAAATACCTGGTTGGGTTTGGGTGGGGGTCAGCAACCTGTGGCTCTGGAGTGATATGCTGCTCCTTTATTCCTTTCCATTGGCTCCCTGTGGCTTTGACAAAAAATTATGTGGAAATTAATAACATCATTTATTTTATTTTATTTTATTTTATTTTAGCCCTAAAGTGATTTTTACATTATACAATTGTAAAAAATGTGTAGCCTATACACTAAATTTAAAAAAAGTTTCAATATTTTTTCAACTAAAATGTGTCACAGCCTACATCTACATCAGAGAAATAGAGAATTTAATAGTTGTGGCTTCAAATAGATTGTTATTTATTTATTTATTTATTTATTTATTTATTTATTTGCCCATTAATGGGTCTTTTGATAGTAAAGACTGCTGACCCCTATAGTCAGAAAAGATCATGGTTTGGGTCAAAATGATCACTCTTGTGAGGTCTTTCGCAGGTCTGTGGCTACCTTCTAGACATGACTGTTCCACCAGGTACCAAACTTGCTCAACTGTTATTGGACCACAGAGCAACAAGGGGCGGGACTTAGGAAGGTTAAACTGTATTGGCATATATTTACTACCTGCTCACAGTCCTCATATTTGTCCTCCTGCAGGGTGAAACAAAGAAGGAGAGCCGGAAGCAGGAATATCTGAGAAAGATGGGCCTGAGCCAGGAAGGCAATGATGATGTGAAAGTAGGGTTACGAAGACAAGCTAGTGTCTCAAGCGATAAAGATATTAAGGTAGACGACAGAAACAGCAAAGGTCCTGAAAGTTCAAGAGAGGAGCGAAGTCGACTTTCGAGTAGATACAGGAAGCAGGAAACCAGAGAGAGTGACATGAAAGAAGAGACCAAAGAAAAAGAGAAACTTGAGGACAATAAGCTGAGAGACAGGAGAGAAGCCAGAGAGAGCACAGGTAGCAAAACAAAGGATATGATCTCTAAGTTACAGGAGAAAAAGGATGACAGCAAAGAGAAGGAGAGGAAAGAAGACTGCAGGAGAAAAGACGACAGCAAAACCAAAGACATTATCTCAAAGCTGCGAGAAAAACAGGAAAAGGAGGTGGGCAAAGAAAAGGAGAGGAAATCTGAAAGTATCAGGACACAAGGACTTGTCTCTAAAATGTTGGAGAAACAGAGCAAGGCACAAGAGAGTCAGGCTCCAGAGACTAAGCCTGAGGAGAAGAAGTCTAAAGCAGAGGAGAAAAAAGCTGAAGAGAAAAACAAACCTGATGCCAAACTTGAGCGACAACCATCTGTGAAGGGCGAGGTGAAGGTGAAACATGACAAGGCGGAAAAAAGAACAGATAGAGAGGAGCTGGTTAACCACAGTGACCATGTGAAGGAGAAGGAGAAGAAGATTAGCCCCGAGAGAAAAGTTGAGGAGAAAAAGGAAAAAGAGGGAAGTAAAGGAAAAGTTAATAAAGCAGAGGAGACTGAGAAAGTTGGCAACTGTGTGGCCAAGAACACTCCAAACAGCAAGGCCAAACAAGAAGAGGAGGAGGACGAAGACTCCAGCATGTTTGATGAGCTGATGGAGCAGGTTCGAAGCAACGACCCCTCCCTTGAAGAGCTCAATGTCAACAACTCAGAGGTCATCAAGACAAAGACACTCATCGAGTTCGCAGGGGCTTTGCAGAAAAACACCCACATCAAGAAGGTTGCCTTTGCGAACTGCCGTGCAGATGACCATGTGGCTTACGCCATTGCTGGCATGCTTCGCAACAACAAGACCATCACCAGCATCAACATGGACTCCAACCACCTCACCGGCAAGGGCATCCTGTCTCTGATCCAGGCGTTGCAATACAACTCCACCCTGACCGAGCTTCGCTTTCAAAACCAGCGTCACATCTGTGGTGGGAAGACCGAGATGGAGATGACCAAGATCCTGAAAGAAAACACCACCCTGCTCAAACTGGGCTACCACTTTGAGTTAGCCGGACCCAGAATGACTACGACAAACATCCTGAGTCGCAACATGGACCGGCAGCGGCAGAAGCGCCTGCAGGAGCAGAAGCAGGCCCAGGCCAACGGGGAGAAGAAGGGGACGCTAGAAGTGCCCAAGACAGGTGGTGGAGGATCTCTGAGAAGCTCACCCAAAGCTTCACCCAAACCTTCTCCCATACCTTCACCAATGCCATCACCAAAGCTGACTCCAAAAAAAGGAGCAGGAGGTCCAGCTCCCCCACCACCTCCTCCTCCTCCTGGGGGTGGACCTCCACCTCCACCGCCTCCTATGCTGGATGTAGACTCCCTGAGGAACTCCCTGACCCCGGTGTCGCAGAGGAAGCTGGATGGAAAAGGCCCAGGTGGTAGTAAGAACTCAAGGGACCAACTGCTCGCCTCGATCAGAGGAAGCGACATTAAACAACTCAAAAAGGTGCGTGAGAAAGGTTTATTGTGTCCTTGCACAATGTAGTGTGACATATATCTGTTTTTACGAGCTGCATGTCTGTTTACTTCCTGTAAACTTTACAGTAAGGTTACCTTCACCTACAAACTTGATTTTGTGTCCTCTAGTTTGTCATTTTACTTTTCACAGTAAGCTTGGTGCATATGGTTAATAGTATTTACCGTTTGTTTTATATAGAGTGTTTTTGAGCATTGTGATGATCACCTCAGCGTCTTAGATAACTGTGAGCAACATTAGGTAGCTAGCATCATCTTTATTCAAACTCAACAGAAACAAAACAAAACTCACAAAAAATATATTTGTTAGTCTTTCTACTGCTCCAACAATCATCAAGTGTGGTGTGGTTGATATAAACCCATCATTGACTGAGTTAAATATGAAAATATTCTGGCTGCTTCTCTGATGCCCAACCTCCTTGTCTCTCCTCTCCCGATATTTTCACATCTACCGTGGTGAATTACGAGTTAATTTTATATTTGCCATTCATTTGTAGGCTATAGTGTTTTTTGATAATCACCTATGTGTCTTAGATAACCATAAGCAACGTTAGCTAGCAGCCTTGTTAGCATCATATTCTTCATTCAAACTTAACAAAACAAAATAAAACGTCTGTCTACTGTTCCAACAATCAACAACTCTGGTTTGATTAAAATAAACTCTTAATTTATCACATCAGATGTGAAAATATTCTGGCTGCACATGCCATCCCTCTTGCTCCTCTGTAGAATATTTTCAAATCTACCTCAGTGAATTAAGGGTTTATTTTGACCAAACCATACTTGGTTATTTTTGGAGCAGTAGAAAGAATAGTTTTACTACTAGTTTCTATCAAGTCTGAAGGAAGAAGGTGATGCTAGCTAGCTAGCTACTATTGCTAACAGTTATCTAAGACACAGGGTATTATCAAAATGCTCAAAAACACTTTATGTAAAACAAACGCTAAATACTATTAACAATATGCACCAAGTCCATTGTGAAAAGTGAAGTAACAAACTTGAGAACGAAAAATCATAGAGTTTGTAGATGAAGATAATCTATTGCATTGTCAGGAAGTAGACAGTTAATAGACAGTTAATAAGTTAGCCTGGCTATGACACATTCTCACATACTTACACTTGATTTTTCCCGCAGGTGCCGGTGCCAAAGTGGTTGCAGTAAAGTTTCCAGTTGGAATATAAAGTGAAGAAAAAGAGAGTGGGAGAACAGGCATCTCACCACAGGTTTTCAAGGAGATAAACTCTACATTCCCCCAGGATGCAGTCAGAGAACTGTGCTATGGGACGAATGGAGGAAGCGAAACACGAGATGCCAATCGGTCGGATGACTAGCCCTCACTATGAGTTCTCCCCTCAAACACTGGACCAAAAGGACTTTGTGGAGAATGAGTGATGCAGGGCAGAGAGTGCCAAGAGTTTTGTGGTTGTTTGTCTTCAGTTCATATTGACGCTTTGCTGGTTATTTGCACTAGATAATATGAAGCCGATCATATAACATGTTGGCTTGTGTATGCATCTGAATGTGAGTGTGAGGTGGGAGTGTGCGATGAGCTTAATATAAGAGATTCAAATAACTCTTTATAAAATTCTAATATACAAAAGTTTATCAGTGATATAGTGGACATTAATTTGACCATTTATTTATTTGTGACGTTTGTGGGAATCCACCTTATACTTGTAAGTTGTAAATCTGTTCAAACTGGGAATTCTGAAATGGCGGAAATATCAGGGAATTAACAAACATGGCGGCCTGACTTAAGAAAATCTGGGTATGAAAAAAAAAAGAGAAAAGGTCAAGGTGGTCTTTGATTGTGTGTCTCATTGCCAAATCTCAAGACATCTCAGGCAGGGTTTAATGTATTGGAAAGCAGCCCAGAGGAATCCTGGTGCATGACGAAAGAGTTTTAGCATGGAAATAATTACATAATGCATTTTTATCAGGAAATGCAAATGGCTGCCCTTCAGTATCTGATGTTATATTTTGTACAGAATCATTCTAGCCTGGGTGTTTGAATACCTAACATAATTTGTAATGTAATACATCATCATGTCTTAACCTTTAAGGGGATTTGGAAAACCGCTACTGGCTTATGTCAACCTTCCTGTTGTTTTAGGTCATACTTTAAAGTGAATGTCATTTGTGATAACCAAAGAAAAAAGAAAAAAAAAAAAATCAGAGTGGCACTCATATGTGTACTGATCCTCTGTCATATCTGATTACACGTCTTTCTTACAGAGCCTGTATGTCTTCAATAAAATATTCTGGTATGTTTGCAATGACAAGTCACAAGTGTAATGTTATGCCTGGCTGATATCATTAAATAGAATATGTACAGTATATGTAAAATGACATACAAATGATTTCTGCAATATTTTTCAGCATGATAAATCGAGGTATGTATGTCTTAATATCTGTTGAACTGTCATTCATTTCAGTTGGTTTACAGTCTATGTGAAATAGTACACGGTTCATAATATACAGAACTGGTGGTTGCTAGGAATCCAAAATCAATATCCATCTACAGACCCATGTATAGATATGTATCAATATCCAACAATCAGCCTGTAGTGTAAATATCTCTAACTAGATTTAAAGGACTTGCAGTCCATACAGCATGTGAATCATGACAACTATTTATTTAAATTAAAGTGAAGAATTCCTCCTTCAATATACACTCATGTACATGCCTGTGCTTCTCCAATAAGAAGAACATTCAGATTCAGATTAATTTAATCTTAAAAATGAATTAACCCATATGTAAAATTAAGCAGAGCACTGTTGAACAATTAAAAACAAATCTCTGTTTAGTAAATTCAAGTTTACAGATTTAAAGATTAAAGATTTTAATCAATATGGAGGTGCTTGCTTACCCAAATTAAAACACATAAATATTGAGAGTTCTGTTGGGATCTAGTAAGTTCCTTCACAAAATGTAACATTGTTTGCTCACTAATTAAAAAAGTAAACAAAATGTTACATTGTTTGGTAAAGAAAACATCACATTGTTTGCTAATTAGCTAAAAAGTAAATAAAACATTGCGTTGTTTTCTAACCAGCTAAAAAGGTAACTATATTAAATAATTTTCTATCCAGCTAAACATGTAACAAAACATTATATTGTTCGCTAACAAGCTAAAAAGTTATGAAAACATTGCATTGTTTGCGATTTAGCTAAAAAGTTAACAGAACGTTACATTGTTTGCAATATGGCCAAATAGTGGAGGATAAAAATAATGAACAACAGCACAAAACAGACTGTCTGGCACCAAATGACAGACTGTTTTAACAGATCAACTGGTGTGAAAGAAAAGAGACACATCATACAACTCAGATGGGTTGAGTTTGTCCCTTAACTTTCTTTGAGAAACTTGATTATTTTGTTTAAAAGTCAACTATTTTTAAACTTAAACCTCCAGCTCTGTAGAATTCAGTTGCTCTTTCCATATTTAAAGCCGCAGGGAAACAGTGGTAATGTCAACCGCTCCATCGTTGTTCAGAGGAGAACAGGAGAACAGCACCACCAGCAGCAGCAGTTTATGTCTCCATCTCCCTGCCTCAGCCCTGCATCCATGAAATGCCTATATTTGGGCATTTCTCAATGAAAGCTTGCTTTGCGATTCATTCCTTTCTCGTTCCTAATAATGGGCTGCAGGCCAGTGGTTTGTCTGTCTGTCAGCTGTAGCTGTTCCTCTGACCAGCAGCACTGATCTCAGATGGAGGAAAAAGAGGGGAAAGAATGAAAATGCTGAGTTGTTCAGGGCCAACAAACATCACAATGTGCTCAAGTTTAGTCTTTAAGTTAACTGTACATGTAGATTCCTTCTTCTCTGTAGCAGGGCTGAATTAAGCTATTAGGGGGAACCAGGGCAAAAATTAGCTGATGGGACCCTGTTAACCCCCCTTTCCATATGAACCCAGGTTTGCTGCAATCTGATTCAAAACACAATATGCAACATGGAGAACTAGGCCTATTTCAGCTAATGTAATAAAGGTGCTCAAATAAATTTGGATACAGGAATCAAGATCAGGTAATAAAACAGGACTCACATGCAGTTTACACTGTGCTTTTCCCAAACAAATTTGGGACTAATCACACTTTCACTAACATCGAGTTGCAAAAAGGTAGGAGCTATTTTTGGTGCCACTGTTTGCAGAAGTATAAGTCACATAATTTTTTGTCCATTCAACATCATGTGACTTGCAGCTGGAGTGCAGAGATGTTGTTGAGAAAACACAATCTGCAGCCACACCGTTTAATTTAACCACGACATTTATTAGGCCGGGTGAAGAGACAGCAAGACAGTTAATGTTAACGTTAGCATACATTTGATTACATCCAGTGTCCTCCAGGCTTAATTAATGTGAATTGAATGTAATTTTATGTCTTTCCTATTGTATCATGAAACACAATCAATCAATGATTTTACCTTGGAAGTGGCTGAATGCTAACATTAGCTACAGCAGCTAATGGCTTATCAAATATGTTATTTTAGCTTGGCCCGATGACCCTCCAGATTTTCACTATCCATTGTCTTTCAGTTGCTTATCAATCTGTAGGTGATGAAATGATAACAATTTGTCCATTTCCCTATGTTTAAACAAAGTGTAACCTGGAACACAGCACTGCAACACTTGAGCTTTACACCCTGAGCGTGATGTTAGAGGAAAATGGCCACAATCTGAATATGGTGAATAGTGAAAACATTTCATGAACCTGCAGCCCCTCCCACTTTGCATCTCACACAGTGAACCTGGGGCTTTTGTAGCTGCCATTCATTTAAAATTTTAATTTTTGTTGCTTCATTTGCAGATATTGGATCAATACACATAAAAATATCGAGAGTGAAATTGAAAATCTTTTGTATTTTTCCCCGTTTTCTCATGTCTGTTCCAAAGGAGATTTTATCTGAACAGAGTGATGTTGCTGCCTCTGTAGAATCTGCCAATAAATCCTTGTAAATCTTACACACTTGACCTTTAAATAGCATCCCAAGGGCTGCATGTTTTCTTTGGCTTAGGCCTATTATTTTTTTATAGCTTTAAATGTTATGCAACGTCTTTTCTGTCTCTTCATTTCCCTTTTCTCCTCCCATAAAACTTGTTGTTTTAAATTCTGCTTTGAAAAGTGCCTGCTTGCTAAATCCATAGTAACAGAATAAACTTTGCTTAACTGTGAAAAGCAAAACTTTTCTTCTCCCCCACGCATACTATTTGTTAACTGCAGTGGTAGAGTACTCAAATACAAATACTGTTACATTAGTGAATTATTACTCAATGAAAAGTACTGATGTTAAAGAAATACTTTAGTAAAAGTACAAAGTACCAAACCTGTGCCTGCTGCATGTGTTTTTTTCTTGTTTTTTTTGTTTGTCCTTATATCTTGGTTCTCATTGGTGTGTTTGCAATCAGTAGCCTTAAAAATGCAGATGAAAGGTTTGGATTTTTTTTTTATGATCAGTTGTTTATTGTTTGTATTATAGGCAGGAGACACAATGATCTCTGCAATTCAGCGGGAAGATGAGGGAAAATGCTAATGAATAAATAAATAAAAATAATAATGTATTATTATTATTATTATTATTATTATTATTATTATTATTATTATTATTAATGTTATTATTATTATTATGTGTATAATTTTAATAATAATTTTATATCTATATTTTTATATTTCCTGTAGTACTGTCAATACGTTTTTAAAGACACCTTACAAAAGGGGGGCTAAGGCCACAGGCTGTTGCAATAAAATAATATAAATGATTCATTTTCACAGAGACTGGGAAGTCACAGAGGTGTGGTCTACTACATAGCCCACTATTTTTCAGTTACGACAAAAAAGTAATATTTTAAAATAGTTTTGTATACAGACTTATATTGTGATTTTACTTAACATGAGCAAATGTAATTTTTGGACAACCTCAGAGCAGACAAAGTCTTTGGGGGGACCCCCTGTGATTTTTGCCGCTCCAATATTAGGGGCCTGAACCCCAGGTTGGGAACCAATGGTGTAAAAGTATGACTAAAATTACAGACTCAAATAATAATAATAATAATAATTTTTTTTAAATACTGAGAAAAGTATGAGTACCTCAAAAATGACTTAATTGCAGTAATTGTAATATTTATAATTAGTTACTTCAACAGTCAGAAGAGAACCACTGCTGGTAAATAAACTTCAGATTGTGAGTACGGAGTCCCGGAAGTCCCAGAATTGTTTTTAAATGCCATCACTCACAGGATTACAAAATAGAGTTATTTCGTTGTACAAGATTTAAGTAAAATTACCGTAATAACAAGTTTTCAATTTTTCTAAGCAGATAATAACCTGTTCCAATAATGTAACATCTCAACATGAAATGCTCCTTTAAGATATCACGTTGTGTCGTTACGTCAGGTTGTCGATAAGCGTTACGTCAGAGGGAACAGCGAAAGAACAAAATGGAGGAATATGCCAGAGAGCCATGGTGAGTCTTATAACCAAATAAAATATATGTTTTTAACTGTGTTTCGCTCAATTAGCTATATGTCTCTAACTGACAGAACTAGTACGTTACGCTTGTTTAATTATTTTACGTTACAACATGCGGCAGAAGCCGAAACATGTCAAACCCGGCTGGTTAGGTCGCGTTAGCATCAATGCTAACTTTACATAGAAGTGTATGGGCAGTGTGTGCTAGCATTAGACCGCCGATGCTAAATCACGTTTTTAGTGACCTTGTCGGTTTACTCGCTCACATATCATTACATTGAGTTCATTGACTTTAGTCACTGAGTCTGCACAAGGTGATTTATGACCTGCAGTGATTGTTGACCGGCGGTGTGACAATTTTAGTTGTTCAGTCGAAATTAGCTCAATTAAAGATGTTTGTGTTATTTAAGCTAGCTCAGTTAGCCACCTGTATGCTAAATGCATCTGTTGAGGGCAGCCTGAGGATTGCACAACAGCGGGAGAAGGGTACCTTGAAACTTATCTAGTTTATCTGGACACCTTGTAACTGAAATAACACGTGTTGATGTGCAGATACTTGTGACAAAGTTAAGAAGAGACCTTCAGTTTACTCGGTGTCCATGGTCTGTTATAATGCAGTACGACTGTCGTGGATCATGAGCAGCTATCATCAGACCAGGGGAACATAGTGCAATAACCGAGCAATACAGGCAACTGAGGTGGTCATAAAATGAATTTATACACTGCTTCTATTGAACCAGCAGTTTTGTTGTGACAAATGGCTTTTGAAGCAAATAAACATAAAACAATTCCACTATTTACTGTTTTAAAAAATTGCTGAGTATTGCCTCACAATGAGGTGTTGTCACAAGACAGCAACTGCATCAGTCACCTTGGACTTTAGGAAACAGTGCTTTTCACTTTCTTCATAGAGAACCAGTTGATCAATAATAAATTAGCAGATTAATCAACTGTGAAAATAAATTTGTTTCAGCCATACATTAGGCAACAAATTTTCATCCAGTCAACTAATTGATTAATAGTAAGTTGTACCTTTTGTGGAGAACTCACAGAAATGTTTGTGCTTTAATTTTGGTTTTACCCACTGACAAAACAACTGGAGCAAATTGTCATCATTTATTGCTAGTCATATCTTTGGAAAAATGTTTTATTTGGATTCACTGATGAAATCAGGAATCTCTGTTCATAGTTCTGTTTTAATTTGCTTATCATTTATTTTCACAAA
>JAJHUR010101396.1:1037-17910 GCA_027495735.1 Lutjanus campechanus | reverse complement strand
ACACACACACACAGATATGCAAGGACGAATACAAAAACACACATTACAACACGTACTCTAACGATCTAACACAGTCTAGCCACCTAATGTAGACATCAACAGAGGAGGGGCTTAAAGTGCATACAGGAACAGAGTAGGGGCCTTGCTCGCTCTTATGATCAGTAACAGCCTTTAAATTATTAGCGACAGTAATCCTCCACTAAAGCAATGATCTTAGTGCCACGCTGGATCTTTACAAAAAGCACGTCCCTACCGTATTTTTAGCTCAAACTGTGCCTTGCATTATGAAATAATGACACTGCATAGTTCACGGGGTTAGTCTTATACATTATTGCGGTACAATGTAGGTCCAAGTCCGGGGTCCAGATGTGAGTCATGGGCACAGAAAGCAGGTACAGGCCGACTGTAGCCCAGGTTTTCAGGGGGAAAAGAGAAATAAATCCATCGTGAGAAAGCGCCCAATGCTTCGCTGCAGTCCGGTTTAGCTTAAACGTGGGATAATCCATACGAGGAGCGGCGAGACGGGGTAAAGGTCCGATCACAGTATGAAGATGTTCAGTAACCCGGATGCATAAAAGGAGCACAGACGTTGCCACGACTCCTTGGCCTGGTCTGGGTGAAGCACACGGTTTGGTCCTTGACAGGAGGCGGCGCTGACAGAACCGCCGGGGTCCAGCAGGTCAATAAGGGGCAAATAGGACTTGTGGGTGGGAGGTCCTGACAGGCCCGGGGGCCGGGCGGAGCAGTGCAGCGGGGAGGGTCTGTGTTTGGAAGAGGGCAGGGGTCGGGGCATGGTTAGTGGGGTGATTCGTGCGGTGTGTGAAAGAGTTGCCGATGGCGGCGGCTGCTGCTGCCGCCACTGCTGCCAGGTGAGCAGGTATGATCTGCGCAGTCAGAGCCTGACACTGACGGTCCTTACCCAGGGACAGCTTTATCTGGTAGAGACAAAACACCAGTCAGTATGGTCATACACATAGAGAGTGGACAAAATAAACACATTATGAGGGCTCTTCTACAAAGTAAGTTCAACATAGTCAGACCCCCTGTGTCACACAAACATTGTTAGCCCACGGTTAAACTGAGGCCAGGGTTATATGATTCACACTACACTTCTACTACTCCTACTACACTACTTGACTTTTTAGCTCTGGGTTTAGTTGATTTTTGATGGGATAATGTCGCAAACTAACCCTGCTCTGGAACAGGGCCAGCAAGCCCTTAGCTAAAGTTGGGGTTAGCCCACTTTGGCATGTACCAGGATTATATGTGAAATGTTTCTTAGCCTGGGGCAAACAGCTCCCTTAGCCTGGGGCAAACAGCTCCCTTAGCCTGGGGCAAACAGCTCCCTTAACCTGGGGCAAACAGCTCCCTTAGCCTGGAGCAAACAGCTCCCTTAGCCTGGGGCTAACAGCTCCCTTAACCTGGGGCAAACAGCTCCCTTAGCCTGGGGCTAACAGGTCTCTTAACAAAGTGCAGTGTGAAAATACCTAGTCAGAGATAACGGGTATCACAACGGTGGCTTCCATAAAGAGGGCATCTGACTTATCTTCCGCACAAAACAGATCAATTGCATTCTGCCTACATCAGTCAAGATGTAGGACAAGATGAACAGGTTGTTAAAATGGAAAGTCATGAAGAATATTTAAAAATTATGGCAAAAAGCAACTCTGTTGCTGTAAATGAGGGATTGCTGTCAGAAGATTACGAACTGTGTAGAAAGTTTGTATATTTATTTTACCTCTAAATGCACTCTTAATGTCTGTGTTTAATGTGACTACTGCACATTGTAGGACTCTTAAACTTCAAAGTTTATACATTTAAACATGACACTAAAGAAGTGCCAACTTTTCGTACTTCTAAATTTTTGAAATCTGGAGCTATGGACACGTTTTGGCGGGGACTGAAAAGGCTCAATACCGAGCCCTAATTTTCAGTGCTAAAATAATTCAGCAATTAATCAATTACCCCAGTGTCAGGCAGGTATAGAGCAACTGCAGGGGAGGCGTGGATGACCAGGGGAGAAATATGGGTGAAACAAAAGTAAATGAATATGATGTACAGTATGTAGGAAAAATAAACATACAAGAGTTTGCTGATGCCAGCCTTTATTTCACTAAAATTTAGCTTGAATCCTTTCTTCCCAGTTGCTTCCTCACTTATTGTTAATGAGTGATAAATTGTGGGGTGTAGGCGTGATCTTTATCTGGATTCTGGAGAAGGGCGTGCCAGACAAGTTTGAGATCAAGTGAATTATCTGAATGACAGAAAGTTAATCAACAACAGTTTTGATAAATTAGTAATTAGTGCAGTCTTTTTTTTCTTTTATCAAGGACACAATATAGAAAAAATCCAGCTTTTGTTTCCAACTTTTAAATTGTGGGGATTTGCTGTTTTTCTCTATTTTACATCATTTTAAATTAAACATGATTGGTTCTGAACTGTCGGTCAGACACGACAAGCAGTCTGAAGATATCACATTCGGCTCTTTCTGACATTTTGTCAAAGCGCTTTATCTGTTTTGTTGTCACGATTTCCCAGATTGTTCTCTGTTTCAATCTTGGATAAACAGAGGCAACATGGTGGTGTCACTAACAGGATTTAACTTGTAAATCAGATTCATTACAAGAAACATGAATAAACAGAAAACATGACGGGCTGAGACGGAGGACACTGCTGCTGTAGTGCAGACTGAAGGCACACAGAGAGAGTTAGGACCTGAGAGATTTACTGGGAATCAAACAGGTGCCAGAAATCAGCTGCTAATTACTGAAAGTGTTCAAGGTGATCTGCCAGACACCAGCGGGAAACATTATAAATAACTGTTCAGTGGTTTAACCCATGTACCTGCATTTTGAACATGAATTGGATTCATGCATTTGGGAAATTTGGGTTTCCTTGGAGCTCTGACATGGTCTCAAACATTATACTCACACACTGAATCACAGAATCCAGACGGCTTTTCTGTTTGTCGAATGCAGCTATTTTGTGCCGTTTCTGAAGAATGTTTTAAGGGTGAGTTTGGAGTTATGTAGTTTTTATTGCGGAAAAAAAATAGACAGAAGAAATGAAAGAAAGAAAAGGCAGACAGACAAATGGAAAAAAAAAGTGCCCAACCTCCAAAACCAGCCTAATAGGGTGAAAAGGTCACCAAAGTTATCTGGCTTAATCTTCTGTATCAGTAATGGAAAAGCTACGGCCTCACAGCAGCTGGATGGCAGTCGTTGTCATGGGTTATCAATCACTGACTCAGGCATCGTAACCCTATGGGAAGCATTCTTTACTCTCCGCTCATCAAAGAAGCTCCTCTCCGTTAACTCAGTCAATGATGGGTTTCAGAAAAAGTCATTTCCCCCACACTGGTAACCCCCGCGCTTCGTCTCGGCAAACAGTGGGTGTGATGAATGCCGTTTTCTGAGCGATGGAAAGTCAGACGCTCCTTTATCTTTTCTACATTGAATCCACATGGATCCTCAGTGCACCCTGCCGATCCCGTGTTGTGTGACACTCGAAAACAAAAAAACCCCCCAAAAAATAGACTTTTAACATTTGTTTAAGTTCTCCCGGGGCCATATCTCACCAACTCCCTATCTTAAGTCTCAAGTTAAGATAGAAAGAGGATTTTTTCCAAATTATTATTATTATTTGGAATTAAACAACTTTTGGAATCCTATCTTATCTCAGGTTAGGAAATCCTTAACACTCAATCCAACAGTGGTTATCAGCTTTTGTGTCTGTTGCCTAGCAACCACCATCTAAACGAGCCAACAACTGCAACCATTGGTTTTCTCACTGAAATATATTTTTAAAAAATGTGGCAAAAACAAGGAGGGGCATTTAAAGACACAATAAGAAAGTTCTGCATCTAGGGGTCTCTCTCACATCCAAACAGTAATAGAAGATGTAGTTTGATGATGTTGTGAAGTAGCATAGGATCATGGGTCCTACAATATGTATCCTTTTCACATTAAAATGTCTAACAAAACACTCAACATGTGTTATACAGTATATTTTGTTTAGTTGTGTACTGACATCGTCCAAAATTTTTCCAACAATGTTCAAACGCAGATAAATCTGTAATCCTGCTAGCCATTGCTAACTAGTTATTATAATTTCTGGGCAAACACAGGATACAGTGAAGAAGGAAGTCGGCACATGTGACTAAATGTAATGTGAATAAAACTCCCCCACGCTCCTAGCAGCAGAATTCTATATATTGTGTGGGCAGAAATAATATTGATGAACAAGGTGATATTTAAGTTTTATTCATGTTACGTTCAGTCACAATCGCAACTAGCAGCTAGCAAAGAAACGTACCTTTATCTTGTGCTCTTAAGTGATCTTAAGTTGCGTATTTGTCTAGTTTTGACCATTGATGGAAACATTTGGGATGATTTTAGTACACAACGCTCATAAAAATATACAACATATGTCCAGCAATTTTTAGACATTTTAATGTAGAAATGTTTCATCTTGTAGAAATCCAAACATGTTCTTTTTGGGAAATTTACACCAACGCTAATTTGGGAGATAAAAGAATGAGAACAGGCTGAGGTTATGTAGCACAAGTATACATATTGGTTTTTTTTGGTTTTTTTTAAAGACAATGTTGCAGATTACACCTTTAAAGGGATAGTTTGGATTATTTGGAGTGGGGTCGCATGAGGTATGTACTGATAGTCAGGGTATTAGATGTTTGCCCCAGTTATTAAGAGGCAAAGAGCACTACCAGCGTGGAAGCTAAGCAATGTACGGCTATGGACACAGTCAGCAACAAAAGATATTTTAGCCAATTAAAAAAATGTTCAAAAAAAAAATATCCGTTTAAATGTATGTTATTTTAGAATATTTCCACCGCTTCACATTGCAGTCAGAGAGCCTTTCTTATGGGAAAAAGAAGCCTGATATTGCTCTCTTTATTCCAACCAAACTCCAAAGGGGAAATCAGTCATTTTACCTCAGAACACAGGAGTTGTCAGTCTATATTTTAGTTAGTTTGTGTTATTGTGTGACCGTGGTGTTTCAAAAGGAAAGGTTCAAATTTACTGAAATCACACAATAACACAAACAAACTAACAGATCGAGGCAGTGGTAGTGGAGGCAGCTCCCATATTCTGCAGGGTAAAATTACTGATTTCGCCAATGGAGTTTGGTTGGTTTAGAGTCAGTGATATTTGGCTTATATACCAGGAGTTTCCCATCAAAGAAGGTTGTCTGACGGCAAGGTAAAGCCCTAAAAATACTTTAAATATACTGTGTACTTTGTGTACTTTAGATAGGTAACCATTAAAACCATCACTTTAATGGTTATCCTAAAGTGAGTTTGGGGAAGATTTTGTGAAGTTAGGGAACTGTTCATCTGTGATGCCCTTTTTCCTATATCATGTCCAGTAACCATGGTCACCAAACAGGATCTGCAAGATAGGACATTTCTGTAATGTGGCTCCTGGAATGCAAAAAGTCTGCCACGTAGTACAGCCAGCACCACAAAGTTAAACAGTCACCTCAGAAAAAAGTATTTGAAAGTTTAGCACTCTTCTCTTATTCTGTGGTTTGTCAACTTGGCTGACACTAATCTGAACTGCCTCGATGCACAGGACCACACGCTGAGGCACTCAAAATAAGTTAAAACTGACATTTACAATTACCTATAAATAGTATTTGACCCCGCTTTGCATTTCGCCTCCAGCTTGCTGGCTCAGAAGAACTTTGATACGTGCCATTTTTGTCCATAAAATATCAAGTTTTCAAATTAAATCACGCTCTTCCCTGTCACGAATATTTAATAAAAGCCAAGTAACAGGTGAAGCAGTTATGAAAGTTGACATTTTATTGAATAAGATGCTGTCAAGTGGATTGAATGCGTCTTAAAAAGCAAAAGACTATAGCACTTCAGCAGATATAGGAAGGATTTTTTGCTCATAAGCTAAGAAACATTAAACCACCAACTGTCTGCATGCAGTTTTGTCCAGCAGTCTACATATAGAAGCTGCACACAGGTCTATGCTTTTTAGGGGCTTTTTCTTCGAGGAAGCAGTGGGGACAGAAGAATGACAATGAACACAGTGTCAGATATCAAACAATAACTGTCTCTCACGGGCTGACACGTCTGTCTCCTAAGAGGCTATTAGAACTGAGTCACGGTGATTGTTGTCTTGACACCGGGACGTTTGTTGCTGATAAGGTGACTGAGGCATGCAGTGACTCACCGGCTGCTTGGTCTGGCCTTTCTGCGGTTTGCTGTAGGGGCTGTATTTAGGTTTGGCTGGTTTACCTGCTGCTCTGTCTTTATGACGCCGGCTGCTGATGTGCTGAAAAGACAGAGACAGAAAACAAGCTTCAGAGAGAGACAGAGGTCCTGAGTCACAGTGTAGGTTTCGGCGTGTCACTCTGTTGTGGCTAGAGCTGTAATATGCAAATGTACCTTTGTGCATTAAAATAATCATGAATAAATGTATAAACAGGACAGAAGAGATCGATAGTTTTCTTTTTGTGTCTATCTGGGATTTCCAGTGAAAGTCAGTGAACTAATACAGTTTGCTGTTGCTGTGGCCAGAGGTCAGCTTGACTCTGGCTACCGAGGAAAGAAAGCAAAGTCAAGGCAGAAAAATCTAAAGTGATAGCTCAAGTGCTCAGGTGGCTTAAGTAGGGCTGTATGAGGCACTTATCCATAGTCAGTGTATTAGCGACAGTAGAAGGCAGTCGGCATGCCCTCGGTTTGGAGAGGCAGAGAGGAACACCAGCACAGGAGCTAAACAATGCAGTGCTGTGGACAGGGTCAGCAGCAAAACATATTTTAGCCCACCTAAAAAAAAAAAA
Source organism: Lutjanus campechanus (assembly GCA_027495735.1). Lineage (NCBI taxonomy): Eukaryota > Metazoa > Chordata > Actinopteri > Lutjaniformes > Lutjanidae > Lutjanus > Lutjanus campechanus. Next base: position 11,094 of record JAJHUR010101396.1, on the reverse strand, counting down.
TCAATATAAGTTCAAGTGCATGCTATATTTACTTCTTTACTCTTCCATCAGACAGCCTTTTGTATCGGGATCGGGTTAGTTCATTTGTGTTATTATGACACTTTACTGAATCTGAATTAGCCTTTTAAGACTTAGACATCACACAATAATAACACAAAAGCATTTAACCAATTGAGGCAGTGACAGACAGTGTTATGCATGAATGCGCTAAAAGAGCAACATTAATGAACATGAATGTGAGCCCTGTTCACTGCTGAGAGATAACAGCTGACGGATAACTAATTAAAGCTAAATTAAAGTGTGGTCACAGCAGAAAGATTGTGATACAGTGGACAGAAGTATAATGATTTTGATTGATCGAGCAGCATGAAGTATATGACACTGCAGACTAGAGTCTCTGTTACAGTGATAAACAGTTCTCATGCATTATGGTGCGTTCAATTTGAACTGGAAAGTTTTTTGAGTCGCTGGTTCCTGTTGGTGATCAATTTTTCTGTCTGCTTTCATGTAACATGTTTTCAAATTGTTGCAAATTGTAAATCGTACCTAATAACTGTAGGTTATTTGTAATCCTGGCCATTTAAATTAATACAAAAACATTAATATTGCTCACCATTTACTATGACACCATTATTCAGACTTGTGGGATTGCCAACTTAGTTCAAAATTCAAAACTGTGCACAATGAATGTGAACTAGTTCATTTTAATCTCTGTGAACTGAACTTTGAGCTACTTTTTACCTTGTGTAAACTTGCACAATGACGGTAGACCAGCAATGCCTGAGTTCTCCATGATAAAATTACTATTTTTGATAAAAGGAATCTGGTGGATTTAGAGAGAGTGATATTTGGCTTTCCTGTGGGAAAAGGCTGTATGACATCAAGTTAAAGAGGTGAAAATATTCTAAATATAGTGTAACTGACCAATACATGTTGCTGCTGACCCTGTCCACAGCAGTTCATTTCTTAGCTTCGTCTACCAGTACTCCTCTTTGCTTCTCCAGCCTGATGCCATGCCGACTGCCATCTAGTGAAAGTACTAAACTGACCATGGATACGTCCCTCATATAACCACAGGTCAAAACAAAATCCAAACTACCCCTTTAAGGAAGGAAGTAAAGCTTCTTGCTGCTTCTGTTGTTCTCAACGGAAATACAACATCAAAAAAGACCCTGACTGCCACTCTCATAAACATGCACAGCTATTTGCAGCGTTTATGATGACAGAAGTTTTTTTTTTTTTTTTCAAATTACCAAGGCTTGCTGTGTAACCATGGCAATGACAGAAACCACACAAAGGAAAAGTAATTTTGCCGGAAACCATAAATTTCACACCTCTTCACCAGCTGAGCACAAACAGCAAAATCCAATCAGCAAAAAAATGGTCTCGGGGTCAATAAAATCAAAACGGTCCGCCCTCTTGAACGCATGAATGTTCTCAGAAATTAAAATCTCGCTAATTTTGATATTTCTTATGTGTGAGTGGCCTGATAGCAGGGCGAGAGCAAAGATCGGGGGAGGATTTATCGACCGGGGGATCATGAATATCCACAGCTGATTTCATGATTTGGTTTTCTTGATCAGACAAATTAGCTGGTCAAGGGGAAGTTTGACCAGTTTCAATCTGCTGAAATATCACAGATTCAGATGCTGCACCTTTTGCTGGACAATTCCTGAGAAAAAACAGTGAAAAATGTCCTTTTTTTCTTGTTTTTTTAAAATGACAGATTGGCTGTGATTGCCTGTTACCTCAACCTCAGGCTCGATGCCATTTCAAGGCAGATAGCTCATCATGTGTTGAGGTGGAAACCCGACCAACACAGAGGGAGGGTGCGGGACTAAAAATACACCTGCCTCAAAGCGAAAAGTATTACAGCTTTAAAGGTTTCATTGTGACTGGAGCCACCCGCAGTGAAAATGACTGCAGTTATGGCCCAGCGAGGTACAGTGCAGAAAGCATGCACCAAATGACACATTATGTTTCAGAGTTAAACAGAATGTCATGGTGAGTGATATTAAAGGTTTCTGATATTAAAAGAGAAGAAACAACCAGTGTGTTTAAACAAACAAGTAGAACACAAAAAACTGGTACGGCATATATAGAAATATTCTGCAACGAAAAGGCCAATAAATAATTCAGTGTGGGTACACATTGACAACAAAAAGGCAGATTTCGGGCTGCGTCTAAACTTCATAAGTCCTTGCAGTGGGTTTAACAATCACACTTTTCCTCTGGTCTCGAGCCGTAACTGAAATTTGTCATGCTGGATTCTTTTCACAGAGAATCGCCGCCGTTCAGAAGTACTCAGTAAAAGTCCCTGCATGAAAAATTCATACAAAGCCTGTCTATTTTCAGCGAGAAAAGCTCAAGGTTAGCTCAGACAAAACCGAGTGGTTTTCAAGTATTGTAGATGAAATTCCCCCGTGACAGAATGATCAGCAGCTACAAGAAAAGAAGATTTGTGGAGTGCCCCAAAGCAACACAACCAAGATACACATTCCTCGGCAGAGTTTCCATCCAAGCCACAGTGAGGAAAAATATCACAAAGAGATCAGATTATTGTCAGCTTTCCTTAGTAACCTGATTTCCTTAACAGCACATAAACCAGAAACAGTTTTCCTTATTTGAGGAAAGGGATTAGGTTGGACTTAGTTGGATTTGTATCTGCTAGAGAAACCTAATTTCTTGGCCACGTACCGTATGTGCTTTCTTTTTGCAAGAGTGCATGTGCATGACAAAGGCTTCAGACAGGAAAAGCTTTGCTGTGACAGCAGCATGGGAGGATGAAAGGAAATATCATTACTAGGAGTGGTGCATCTTTGACTCCAAAAAATACATTATAATAATCTTAAACCCAACAAAAAAATGAAACCTGTCTCTGAAGTAAATGAATCTAAATAAGTCAGTTTTCAGAGATGAACCTGTAACATTCAGACAGTAAATTGTGTGCTTTCCCACCACGGAGGCTCAATGTGTCATCAATCAAAATGCATCAACAAAGAAAGGAAAAAAATTCAGGCTGAAGCTTCATATATCACTGATACACTTCAAAGACGCCGCTGTTGTTTCAAAAATATGGTAGGGGGTGACGGATGAATGTGATTACCGAGCAGCTGCAGGTAAATGCAGGTTTTTTACAGTAACCAGGTTACTACAGCGCATGTAAATTGTGTTTTCCATCCTTAACCTGATTTCCTCAGTATCCCTGGTGTCTGGCAAGTAAACGCAGCGAATGAGCTGAAGACAGAGTGAGGTGAAAAATACATTTTTCAAGTTCTAACCATGTGTCCCTGTGTTAACAGTTCAGTTATCTGTTTTTTTGTGTGCCAAATACATGTCAAAAATATTTATTTGTTTTCAGACTAAAATCCCTCTCTTCCCTTTCTGTAAATCATCAAAATATTTTGTTACGACCCCTCAGTTCCACTGGGCGTCCCTGTGAAACTGTTTTGCTGGCTCTGTTTTGTTTTGCAGGATCCGGTCGGGGTGTCAACGTTGTGAACTGGTGTGATTCCTTATGAGAGCTAATCATCGCCTCCTCGACCTTAAGATCCCCATTTCCGTCACGGGTGTGGCTGTTTTTCCATGCACCATACATGCTTACATTACTAATTACTGACATCCGAGTTCTTTTTGTTTCTTCTTATTATTTTAGAAATAAAACAGAACATAGTTAGAGTTTGGCGTCTAGGCTCCGACTTCATCACTCCCCACAGGTTAAGTTACAGTGGTGGAGTGGTGGTGAGGTTAGAGCAAGCAGCGACACTAGTGTAGGGCAGCATTACACTGGTGGGCAGAGGGAGAGATGGGAGGTTTAGCAGTTTAAATAGACCGCCAGATCGAAAGGGTGCGTTTAGTATGTACTACTGAGAGTGAGGCATGTCACATGTGATTGGCGGTGCAGCTCGAGTTGACTGCCTGAACTAGCTGGCAGGCGGCGCCACATTTCTTCATGGTTCTCTCCTGCAACTTGATTGGATGCTATTTGATTGTTTCCAATAAAGCGGATCTGGGGAATTAAGTGTCAGTTTGTTGAGAGTGAATAGCATTAACGTTAGTTGATTAAGGAACTGAAGGGACAGGAATTGATTTCTGGCACATTTTTAAATCTTTGGGCTTTGGAAAAGGTATCAAGTCAAAGTGCTTACATTACAGATTATTGACCTCCATATTGTTTTTGTTCCTTATTATCCTGTAAATAAAAATGTATGATAACAGTTTGCCATCTTGGATCCAGGCTGTGAAAACGGGGGCTCATACAGGATTTGTTTTTTGTTGGGCAAAATTTTCATGCACAAACAAAATGATCTTTGCTATAATTTATTCCAACTGGCGCTTAGTAATATAACGGTAGTTCTTCATGGTTCTCCCCTACATGAATGGATGCTATTGGACTGGTTCAGACAAAGTGGATCTGGGGAATTAAGTGTCGTCTATAATGAATAGCGTTGACGTTGATTCAGTCTAAAGTCATCAAGTTTGTGACTTGAGTCTGTGAGTCAAGACCACATCTCTGGTGTATAAATGCATTTCTTGACTCAAATGTGATTTGGGACATCTAGCTTACTCGCAAAGCACTTTCATAGTCAGCCATGTGTGTTTTGATGTCAGCCGGCAAAAACTTTTTCCATGAGTGTCGTTGTGCTCTAATTTATGAATTTCTTCCACACCCTCCTCTTCCTCTTGATCTAATAAGACAGGTGGGAGAGGTGGAGGTGTCGGCAAATAGTCCTTTGACATTTTGACATGTCACAGTAGGAGTCGCACAGCTGTGCATAATAAAATAAATGTTGACTGAATCTAATTTAGATGCTTTGGTTTCAGGTCCTGGTATTACTGCTTACTGAGACACTTTGAGTAGAAAGGAGGCATTGTTTTGTGACTATGAAAAGTCATAATTTTTACTGTGAAAAGGTCTCTCGGTCTGTATTTATGAATTTCTTCCAAAGGTTGACTATTATTTCAAAGGCAAAATGATCAATAAATTAAATTGTTGTGTCAGATAATGATGAATAGTAGTAAAATATTCCCTTTTTTTGTACTTTGACATTTGTACTGCAACATAATGAATCTCTGTAACCCAGTAAAATCCGGTACAATGCCATGACATTAAAATGATATATTATTGATGATATGCCAGTCCAATCTGCTTCAAAAAAGCCTAAATTAAACATGTTATTTTTTAAAATTCAACTTCATTCAGTGTTTCAGAGTTTCATCAGTCTCTCTGTGTCCCGCTCACCTGTTTTAGCTGAGTCTCTGAGTTGACATGCACATCACACGTCTCACAGTAAAACGTTTTGTTCTGCAGGCCCGTCGATGACTTGGTGTTTGTAGCCAGTTTGCTTTTGACTCCCGGCCGGGGGAAAGACTTGATGGAGCCCACGCCAGTCCTGGCCTCGAGCATCGTCTTGTGCTTCGTACCTGCAGGTTCAGACAGGAAGCAGTGGAGTCAGTACATGAACTTCAGCCTGAAGGAGAGGTGAGACCAGAGGTTCACGTCTGTTATCTGTTTACTAATCCAGAATATATGAGGGTCAGTGTGAATAGGTCAGCTTGTAAATTTTCCTAAAATGTTCCTGATCAAAGTTCAGAATCTCGTAAAAGTCATTCCTGCAAAAGTTACTCATTTGAGCTGAGCTGTGTTTGTCATGACAGGGGTTGAGTGAAGGGATGAACTGGGAATTTAAAAGGTCTTTCGACTCAGACGACCAAAACCAATTCCTAACCTTCCTAACAAATTCAAGTTTGTTTGTTTTTTTGCTTTTACGAAATATATGCAGATGATCAATAACTAGTAAATGACTTAATCAAGATAAGGGGTAGACGGTGCAAATTCTCCAGTCAGAAAACCATTGTACCATTGCAGAAGAACAGGGCGTGTATAGGAGATGTTAGCCTTCAGGGCTTTCTGACAGGCAGCCCTTTCTGGCAGACATTTTTCTGCCAGAAAGCCTTTCTAACATGTGGTCTTTTTTAACAAGTCATTTAACCATTTCACAAACCAAGTTTGCCTAAACCGAACCAAACAACAAGGGAAAAATTAAAGTAATCATTGACAAGTGAAGTCAAACATGTCTACAAGTCAACAATAAGTTTCACACAAGAGTCTAACTCCTGCCTCCTGGGCAGAAGCCCTGTGTTTAACTGATTCATCCACCACAACCTGCTGCTGGCATGGACTCTGTTGCTCTTTATAATATGCCATCAGACTTCCTAGAGGCTTTCTGCAAGAAAGACCTTTCTGGCAACGTTACTAAAAGCGCATCAGTTGAATCTCAAACAGTGACCAACAATATGACATTTCTGTTTGTTTCATGTATTAATGCGAGGAAGGTTCCATCAGATCTGAGTCATAGGTAAATTATAGAGCCATGGGAGCTCTGAGGAGACTGTCAGAGCGGAAACAGCTAGTCAGTCGAAGTAAGTTAATTGTTTGCTACGTCAGACATAATTTAGGGAAAGTGTTTCCATCCCACATAAAGTTCTTTAACTCCTTTTAGGAAAAGGCAAAACCCACCTCAAGTGACTGTAGAAACATTGAAAGAAGTTCTTTTGAATTTTGACATTTGCCTCAACCTTTTCTAATGCGATACTTCAAAACGTACATGCAAATGTATTGACAGAAACAAGGCAATTTTAGGAAAAGATTTCCAAAATGTAATCCAAGACTGGCTTATACCAACGGTTGAGCTGGCTGGTTATTAAAGGGGCAGTGTGTAGGATTTAGTGGCATCTACTGTAGTGGTGAGCTTGCAGCTTAAACTCCTTCTCTCACTTTCCCTTTACAAGTGTGTGGAAGAAACTTGCAAAAAACGCAAAAGAGCCAGAGCCACTGCAGATCAATTTTGGGCTACTGTACAAACATGGCGGTGCAATGTTGTGGATTCTGACAGTGGGCCATTTAAATGTAACAAAAACACAACAATTCTTATTTTCAGGCAATTATACACCAATGGAAACTTACTATATTCAATTTCTGCCACTTTCCCTGTAAAAGTTACACCCTAAAAGTCACATAGTCTTTGTTGAACCCACTTGATCAGTATGAATTCCCTTTCACTTTCTGAAACTTTGAGGTCACTTGTGAAATCAAGACTGATGTGGAAGATGTTAGTGGGCTTTTTTTTTTTTCTTGTTTGGGTGTTTGTGTCTACCGTACCCCTGCGGATACATTTCTATTTGACTTGTTCTCTTGTTCAAACTCTCAATAAAATGTTCATTATAAACAAATTGATATGAAGCAAAAAGCAGTGGGACATTCCTGTGCTCTGACTGTAGACGCAGATGACTCAGGGTACTGTCATATCCCCACTCTGCGTGTGCGAAAGGGGTATTAGAAATTAGTTCGACACAGTGATTCAGACAACAATCTTTGTTTGCAAAGGCAGGGATGTCTCACAATACCTGATCAAATATAGATACACAGTTGCTATGGAAACCACAGACAAACGCCTCCAAAAGATTCAAGAATGTGTTGTTGTTTTTTTCACGCTGGACAATTATTGTTGGAGTCCAGGTTGAAGCCAGTACAACTCAACAAAGATGACAAAGAGCACTTCAACACTGATGCGAGGCGATTGTGCAGAAACCCAGCAGATAACAACTGTCTTCACAAAAAGCATCGACTGAACAAAAAAAAGTACTTCAACACGGACGCCGGTGTGTATTTATCATGGAACTTGCATGACACAGAACGGAATAATCATGCTAAAGTCATGGTGTGTGACGAGAAAAATACACTTGGGAACATCTTTTGTCCTCTGTGCAGACACCTCTGTCATAATTGCCACAAACACTCGAGTGACGTTTAAATTTGCAGCAAATGTCAGTACACGTCACTCACCGCTGTTGTGAGCCTCCAGCTGCGACGCCGAGTTGACTGCCACTTTGCACAGCGAGCAGTATAGAAGACGCCGAGCCTTCTCCTCCTCTGTTTCCGTGTCGGTCTCCGCCTCGGGTTCGGCCTCGGTCTCTGGGTCTGGCTCTGAGGGCGAGTTCAGCTCCGACGGCCTCTCGTCCCCCCCGGCTGCTAAGCTAGTCTCCGGGGCCGTGGCCGCCGTGGTGCTCGGCGGGGCCGCAGGTGCCGGCGTTGGCATCGTGAGAGTCATCAAGGATGCCAAAGGCTGTGCCAGTCTGAGCACAGGGGAGAGCGGTAGGGGTGCTGCTCCAGGAACGGCATCTGTGAAGAGAAAATAGATGATTTGTTTGGAATCGTGCGGCTCCATCCATCATTTAGGGACAAAGATGTTTTATTCATGTAATTCAAACAACAGGTGGCTGAACATGTTCAGACGTTAGAGAGTCATTCCTATTGCATTAGTTTGTTTTATTTGAATGGGACTTATTATGCTCATTTCCAGCTCTATATTTTCATTCTAGGATTCCACCAGAGAAGCTTTGCATGATTCATGGTTCAAAAACATCCTAATTTATCTTATAGTAGCCCTTTATGCAGCCCCTCTGTTCACCCTCTGTCTGAAACAAGCTGTTTAAGCTCCTGTCTCTTTAAGGCTCCCCTCCCACATTCCTCTGATTGGCCAACTTCTTGGAAGCATGCAAAGAGTCATGACCTAATGTTTGCTGCTGGGCGTCACTGATTACTATACATAAACACAACTTTATTCTCTGATTTTGGTGAAACTGGATTATATTTAATGGACAAGATATTTTCTGGTCTTCCTTGTGATATCCCCCGGCTGCTCTGCCTCAACTTTTGTTGATTTACACAGCAGAGTTTTCTGATCTAAGCCGTTAATTAGTTAGTTAGCTCAGAGATCGGTCTGGCTATATGTGAAACTACAGCACCTTGAGTACTTTTGAGCACCATCCTTGCATGGAAAATAGTGATGTCAGGCAATGAATTTGATAAATTTACTGTCCATTAGACCCCAAATGAGACAAGGATTAGTCTGGAAAAACAGCAGAGTGTGTCTGGGGACCGATTACTGTACACAAGCACGCAACTTTATTATTTTATTCACTGATTTTGGTGGAGCTGCCCAATTTTATGATTTCCTGGTTGTCCTCTGGCTGCTCTGCCTCAACTCTCTGGGATTTATGGAGTTTCCTGATGAACAAAGCTTTATTTGTTGTTAGCAATTAGCTACTTTAGCTGCTCACTGGCTCAGTTAGACATGCAGCTGACTCTGCCCAGGCTGGGAGCTCAAACAACAGGCGAGTGCGTGTGCTGTGCGTGCTGTGCTGTGTCCTGAGTGAATGACCATACAGAGAAATACACGATGTGCCAACGTCATGCGCCAGTCGTGTCAAGTCATTGAAAGTGGAAAAACATGACAACAAAACTATTTCTACGTTAGGCCTGAGAGCACAACACTCTGCAACTGAAGAAAACACGTGCAAATAGAAAAAAAAAATGTGAGTAAAGAAAATTTGTGTAACAACGTGTGCAGCCTTTAGAAAAAAATATTCTGCAGAACGAGAAAACTCAACAAAGTACAGAAACACTTCAAGTAGCACAGAGAGCAACAGAAATGAGTTATAAGGGGACAGGGAAAGAGAGCTTTGCCAATGTTTTGTACAAAATATTCATACCAATAAAGCAAACTGAATTGTGAAATTGTGAATTGTGTAAGCATTTGCACTCTCAACTACCAGCAGTTAGACGTGTCCACTGCAATGAGCAGCAGTGCTGTCAGAGAAATGCCCCAGCAACAAAATGTGTTAATAAATAACAGTATTAATAGATATATAAAACTTGCTGCTACCCTTTTCACGGTAAAACACATTATAAAACAAATAGTTCCGGTTCTCGATCATGATTGGCATTCAAAGCTTGTAAAACTCCATAAACACACACTTGTGACTGCATTACATCACTATTACTGCACCAAAGAAAATGTTAGATTTTGTTGTAAATTTTGATTTACAGGAAAACAGTCATGCTGAAATTACAGAAATTAATGAGAAAGAAATTTAAAAGCTGGAGAAGTCAAGAAACAAAACCAGGACCGATAAACAGTTTGTGGTCATTTTTCAACCACCAGGATGAGGACAGTCAGAGGAATGCAACACGGTCATTCAACAAAAAAAAAAA
>JAJHUR010101387.1:0-11127 GCA_027495735.1 Lutjanus campechanus | reverse complement strand
AGACAATTTTTATTTAATTAGAAACTGGCGAACAGAGAATGTCAGAGGCTTTGTAATAGTTGACCTGGATGAGAGCTGAAATTAGAGGAAATATTTGACTTATCAGGGGGGCAGACAAATGACTCCAAATGAATGCTTATGTTCCTCCATGTCTGCTAGACAAGGGTGCAGAATTGAGTAGGGACAGTAAGACATGTCCCTGCCAATATCCAGGGAATACTGAATTGTCCCAGGCAACTATTTTGATCAAACATGATTCAATATGGCGACACCTGTACTAATATAGATGCAAAACAATGAGTTTTTACGTTTTGAAAGATTGCATGCTCCTTCTCATTATGCCTCTCAACACAGGTCTGTTTTTGCTGCCAAAATATTAAATGAATTAAGCTATTATTTTGTCATTCATTCACAGGCTGTAATCTTAGTCAGCACTCCTCTGGCAGCAGAGCAGCATCTCTCTGTCTCCCCTTGCATTGTGCGCTTAAGACTGACTGCTTTTACTATGTTTAATGGGATACTCAAACTTTGCAACAGGCAACAGAAGAACAGACAGACGACAGCAGACTAACCCGGTTACACTCATGCCGATTGAGTGTCGGGTCTATTTTGTTAGTCCGCGAAACACTGCTGGAGTTTCACAGGAAAACAGCGTTGGAGAATCTCCCAAACAATGGAAGTGAATGGTGACCAGTTTTCAAATGTAGAAAACAACAGAACAAACATAGAATGCCTCCATGCTGCTTGTCTGGCAAAATCCAAGTCTTCTAAAATCCCAACATGCCGTTTGCACACCATCACACCACACACACCCAGTTCGGACATTGTGCACGTGCACATGAACGTGGTTCCAAGCTGAGGATCTACAGTGAAGATTCAGGCATGGTGGTGGTGATGTAAATAACTTTTTTTTTTAAAGTCAGCTTGGCATGTTGGGGCTTTAGGAGACTTGCGTTACACCAGATGAGCAGTATGGAGACATTTTATGTTTTTATTCTGTTAACTTTTGAAAACTGGTCACCATTCACTTCCATTGTTTGGGAGATTCTGCAACACTGTTTTCCTGTGAAACTCCAGCAGCGTTTTGTGGACTGAAAAACTAAACCTGACCTTCAATCGACATGAGGGCGAGTAGATAATGACTGAATTTTTTAATAGAAAAATGATAATATAAAAATGATCATTACCTCTAACATCGCAAATCATGTCACAATTGCAATATCAGTCAAAATAATCGCAATTACACTTTTTTTTTTTCAAAATCCTTCAGCCCTCAGCCTATGTTGGATTGTATCTCAAAATGCCCATTCTGTCTGAACAGGCGCATTTTGATCTGGCACTACACTAGTAAAATTTAAAAACTAAAGTACAGCAAATGTAATTATTTGCTCACCATTAGTGGCATGTCTTGATGTTTTCTGACCAAAAATCAATTCATGCATCTTTAAAAAGTTACTTGTTAAATTCCACATTAACTTTGTCATTGACGGTGGTACGGATATTGATTTGAAGTAAAGATTTTAGAAAAAAAAATCAAAACTATAGTATCAACTGCCACTTCTCTCTCTCTCTCTCTCTCTCTCTCTCTCTCTCTCTCTCTCTCTCTCTCTCTCTCTTACAGTAACACATAACATGAACAAAACTTTTAGAAAATAATCTTCTGAGTCTCCTCTGAAATTTTTTGTTGACATGTCTGCTATAAGCTGATATCAGCTGATTCTCAATTACACTCCATAACAGATCTGTTTTCTTTAAAATGACTCAATGTTAATGTGCTGAAGAGTATTTGTACACTGTTTCCTAAAGCGATGAAAACATATTGATGTTTATTTAAACCTTTCTCACTCACATAACTGCACTTATATTAAAAATTGTCAATTAACTGACTGTTGTCTCTACAAAATGCCGTAGAATTGTATTGTGCTAATTTACATGATTATAATGAACTGTATTAAAGTTACTCGTCACTAATCAGTTGTGTGTGAAGTAGTTAAAGCCACACAGAGAATAATAGTAGCGAAGTGTTTTCAGTGAGTAAAACGCCTGGGAATCTACTGCAGCTCTCCCACATTAATGTGTTTGACACACACACATACATGTACACACACACAGAGAGACACACCAAACCCCTCAGCTCCAGGCCTGACTTAACAAATCACAACTGCTTCACATCTTGTGCCGCCGAGGGTGCCTCTCCCTGTGACTCCCATTTTGAAACACATTTATCAAACCACACACGCTTTCTGTTTTATACTCTCGAGAGCGTGGCCTGTTAAAGAGGACGAGACAAATTTTGGGAGTCAGCAAGAGAAACTGCGCAAATATAACATGACTGTTCCATGTTTTCTTAATGCACCAACACACTCACTCACACACACACTGTGAGACATAATGTGGCTGCACAGATCTTGAGAGATTTAAGCAGAGACTCATGAATAAGTTAATATCCCTGTTTTATTTTAATGTAATTAACTTTGTATAAAAAATCATCCCCTCACAGCTGTCATGAACAGGGAATTTAGAGACCAAAACCACTTCTTTGCTGCAGAGTTGGGCATTTTAATATGGAGCTCTATGGGAATCAATTTGCTTCATGGTACATCTGCATTGGCTTCATTTTTCAGCCCCAGAGGTTGACGCTTGTGTCCCATCCACTAACATGGAGGGGGTGGGGGTTATAACCTATACTGCAGCCAGCCACCAGGGGGTGATCAAGATTTTTTTGCTTCACTTTAGGGGAGCTGTCATGTCGTCCATCTTTATATATGTCTGTGGTCTATATTGTGTGTCTTTGCTGTGATCTGATGGCCCACGTACTCTGGACATTAATTATTTACGACCCTGCAACACAAAGTGGCAACTTGGCATTGACTTGTAATAAGGCAGTCACTTGTAGATCAAAGCTTGGAAATAAGAGTTTGAGAAGTGTCTCATTTGGATGTGCACTTCCGTTTCTGTTCAGTTATTTCCTGTTTTATTTTGAAAGCACCACATGTACTGAGGCTGTCAGTCCTCTGCAGCGGCTGCCGGTTCAACTCCCACCTGTGGCCCATTTTCTGCATGTCATCTCCTCTCTCTATCTTCTTCCTGCCTTTTTTGATTACTGATTAGATCCACTTGTTTCTCATTAGGCTCCCCGTGTATTTTCTTTGTGTCAGTTCGGCTTTGGCCTTAAATGCTCGGACACTTGATACTAAGGCCCTTAGTATCAAGTGTCCCAGCATTTTCCAATTGTTCATCTGTGTAGTTTTGGCTCTTTGTCTTTGGTTTATTGGACTTTGGATTACTTACCCACTGATTTGGATTTGTTTGCCTTTAGACTGGAGACATGTGCCTACCTACCCTCTGTAATCCTTTGTATTTTTTGTATTTTGACTTTGAGTTTATTGAATCTTTTGAACTGCACCTGCTCTGCATTTCAGTCTGCGTTTGGGTCCATCCTCTCAAATTTCTGCCGCCCTGTTTGACATAACATGACAGCCAATTAAGTCATTAATTGATCACCTGCCTTGTTTATTATTAATTATAAATTAATTCATCATTCATAAATTCATCCTATTCCCAGTGTGTTTTAAGTTTCTTCTTCTGCTGGAATTTCAAAAGACAGTTGGTCCAACTGTTTTTTTGTGTTTGTGGTGCGTTTAAAGACCTCGGTGCCTGATTGTCTGACCAGCTTAGCCCTTTTGAGATATCGTCTTCCACTCTTGGCTCGCTGTACATTCTATTTTAATGCTTTTTGAGTCACCTTTGCTCGTTTTTCTCTCTGTTTTTGCAGCTCACTCCTGTAATCATTTCTCACTGTAGGGTTCAGGTTGTTCAATTAATTTCCATTGTCTTATAAATTGCACAAGAGAGCAACGTTTTAGCCCCGTTTGCTTTTTTATGAACAAAGCTTGTGTTTTTTTCCTCTTCAAGGACATCCCTGCATGCGTCTCCGCTTCATAATTAATGGGACCACACAATTACACCAAGAGGGACTACTAGTCGGTGTGTAAGACAAAGCCTTCAGTTCCTTTTTTGCCTGAATGTGTGTGTGTGTGTGTGGTGCCTATTTGTAGTAATTACTGATGATGCCATTTATAGTATACATAGTACTGCATTTACAATGATAAATGTTGGGAGCCAGGAATGCCCAGACTTTGGTAATGTTAAGCATCCTGGTTAAAGAATAATACAGTGTTGTTTGAAATTTTCCTGCACCAGTGCTAATACAATATCTCTGTACCTGATACCTAAAGGTCAATACCTACTTTTACTGCAAAACCTTGAACCTTTATAACTAAAAGTAGCAAACTCTCAATACTTAAAGGGCGACTCCATCTGTGTTCTTTGCCTTTAGAAAAATGTGGTGATATAGGTTAGAACACCAATGTCCTTCTGTCCCCTCCCTCAACCTCGGGGGAACTGTTATGGTTTGGGGTTTTCCATTAAGTTTTATTTCGTAACAGTCTCCATTTTGTCTTTTTTTTTTTTTACTTCACGTCCTGTCTGTGTCCCTTTTTTTGGCCTGTTTTTCTGTGTCATGTTTCAATAGTTGATTAACCTTTTTTTTAGACTTTGTGCTAGTTTTTTGGGCTGTTTGACCTGTGCCTGCCTGCCCTCTGGAAGCTTTTTGAGTTTGTGTTTTGACTTTTAGTTTATTAAAAAAGACTCTGCCTGAGTCTGCATTCGGGTCCGTCCTATTATTTCTGTTTACATGCTTGACACATACAACAAACAGACAAACACAAACACAACAACGTCAGGGGAAGAGTTTTTAGAAGTGCCAGGATTTTTAAGACAAAAAAAACCATACTTCAGCCAAAGTTTAACTGCTCAGATAAGGAAATCTACAGGATGTTTGATTTTAGTCGAGTAGTTTAGTCTCCTGAGTTTGAGTTTGAGCAGATGTCAAGTTTGTAAAACTTCTTCAGTAGTGAGAAGCAAATTAAGATTTTGGACACTCACTTATCATCATTTTGCAGCATCACTGACAGCTGTAGAGTTGCACACTGGTCATTTTTGCATCTGTAAAGTCATGTAGGTGCCATGGATTTTTTGTTCCACTGTGGAATATTTTAGGGCACTACAAATTGGATCAATTTATACTCTCAGAATACGAACACTCAGATAAAATGGCAGTAAATGTGGTTTGTTATAATGTAAATAGACAGTGATTTCAGAAACAGCCTCATAACTTCTGTCCTTGGTACTTAAGACGTCTGTTTTTACCATTTATCACAAACTATGCTGAGAATGTGTCCGACAAAAAGACAAACTTTTGTCTTTCAACTTTTCTGATCCGATGATATTTGTCTGTCTGTGAGGAGAGCTCTCAAAATTTTCTGTGTAATGTTTAGCTTTGTGGATTTTGCCCTGTTTCTTTTTTCAGATATACATTTTTCACCAGTGTAACCAGACCTTGGAGTCTACTCTTAAGGCCTCGTATTGATCCATCGCTCCTGAAACTATTTAGTGTCCTCTGCAGAGAGAACCCTTTTACTTTATAGTGAACAACACTATTTCTTTTGTTTTCACCTAAAATGTTCTGAGTGATTCTCTGTGGCACATATTGATTTTTAATTCCCTCATACTGGGTATCATCCAACTCTGTCTTTCTCATGTTCCCCTCTTTCTGTCTTTTTCATGCACACAAATGCAGAGAAAAATACTCTTAATGTACACATTGTTCCTAGTTCACACAGGATCTACAGTACATACAGCATACAAGAGTCACCTTATTTTGAAAGGACCAAATAAGTTAAAACTAATTTTTCCATCAATTATTAGTTTACTATGATGACAAAAGTTTGTTTCCTGCTGCAATCAGATACTGATCACCATCGTTTAAGGACTTGTAAGTCCAAACTACGGTTCCTATTGCGGTTACATTATGTACATTTGATTTGGTTAGTTTTGGTTTCACATTGCAATTAAGTGAGCACACAAAAGCACTTTGCATGATATACCTGCGTGAGCTGCGTCTCCCTATACTTGCAGTTGATTGGTTTGTAGATATCTGAGTGTCTGATGCTGACGTGCGTCCGTTCAATTCGATTCCTCTCTCTTTCATCCTCTTGGAAAACTCTTAGGGGTCAATGATATTGTGAAGTGTTATGCAGTATATTCTTTTTTTACCTCTAAATTGAATCATATTTTTGCCTATATTTTTATTATACTTTGATATGTTTATTTTTTTACTTATACATAAGTGCAAAACCACAGGCAAGAGCTACTACCGAACTAAGTGGCATAGCCTCTATTGCACTTTCAACCTGAGGCTCTCTTAAAGTCAAAGTCATTGAACCAAATGTCAGTGAAACCTTTGGTCTCCCCCTCTCCACGGCTCATTTTGTTTGGCTGCATTGTTTATCCTTTTGTCCGAGTCTTGGCAGTAGCCCGCTGTTACGGCTGTATGTGCTCCCGGTGCTGTTGTCCCTTTTCCTCGTCTGTCATCTGATTGCTCAATGAGCTGCACCTGGCCTGAGTGAAGTGCTTAAAAGCACCTGTGACAGCATCAGCAGACGGAGGCTTCTGGCACGGGGACTGCTAGTGTTGCTGCCACTCAGCATGGGATTGTTTGTGTTGCTGTAGACTTATGTTGTGATGTAGTACCTTTTGTCAGTTTTGATTTTGTTCATCTTGCTTTAGTGTTTTGGTCATTGGTATGTTAATAAATCCCATGGATTTGGTTGTTTTAATGCTGTCTTTTCTGTGGTTTATTTGGGTCAAGGGTGGAGTTTTGTTCATCCCAACCAGGCCGCCTAACCTTATGTTCACAATGCCCACAACACAGCTACAAAACAGCCTAACATGGCCAGCTGTATTATCACCGAGTTGCCAGTGCAACTTCTCACATCTGACACACAGCAACAAGTGTCGAATGTCAGTTTCTGGCTCCGTGTTGCCGCCTTCAGTTAGAAATTACGTATAGTCTGATGCTTTGTCATTGGTAGTGTGAACAAACAGTGAGGGTCAGCGTGACATTGACCAGAACTTATTGTAAGTGATCGAAAAGTCTGAACCATCCAAAAAATAAAAGAAGAAAAAACATTTTCACACCAGAAATGAACCAAACAATGGTTCAATTTGATCTGGACCGAGACCACCAAGCATCTGGTCAGTACAAGATTCGGCTTTTTGGTCCAGACTCTGGTCTGAAGGTTTCACATCTGTAATTTCAAACTGAAAAGTTTGAAAGTCTGGACTAAGTGAAGTGTGAAAGGGCCATAAATTAATCTAGGTCCTGCTGTGACCAGCACAGCTCCGAAAGTGCAGACGTTTTTAAAATACATCTGACTCTTAATTCATTTTTTATCTACCTTTTTTTTTTGGAAAAACAAAAAACTACAACAGTCCTTTAATACACATACATACAGTATACACACCATACACATTCATTTTGTCACCCACAAAGGGGTCACACACTTGTAAAACAGGCACTTTTCCTGACACATGTTCAAAACCTTAGAGTACACACTTCAACATGCAATAAATAATTTCAGAGACACAAATTAATTTATACAAGCATGGTGGAGCCTCGAATTACATTGTCTAGTATCATCAGTTCTTTCCGTTTACGATGTGAATTGAATTGTTTTTGGTGCTAAAAGGAATCCATTTACGGATATTTATTTTAGCACTGTTGTCAAATGGTTGGGATTATGGTGTTGTTATCTGGGTCAGGGTCAACACCTGATGCAGAGCAGCCCATATGTCCTGTTCCTTCACTAAGTTCCTCCAGCTCCTGTTTGGATCTCCTGGGATCTCCTATTAGACAAGCTCAGATGTCCCAGTTTCTCATGGGATCTCCTCCCAGTACATCAAGCCCAGTACAGTGGCAAAAGAACATGTTACGTGTCTGTCCTCACCTTCAACCGGCTGTGAATCCACACAGTGACTAGTCCTTGTCCTTGATCACTGACCTTTACAATTATAAACACAGTGAGTGGGGAGTGAATTGACAGTGAAATAGCATGGGTAAAGAGCATACAGAGGTTTTACTGAAACCTTGAGCTGAGGTGGGTCAACAAGTGCAGTGAGCCATTCTGATCTCAGATGTTTCTGCAGGTTGATCCCTGCCTTCAGACTATTGCTGTAATGGGAAAATTCTGTTTGGTCAAGTGGCTACTACTGACTACTGCCACCCAATCATTTATCCTCTAAATTTAAAGAAATAATGAAGCTCAGAGTTTCAACTAATTTTGGCCAATTACTGATGCTACAGTATATAAGCACATATTGGAGAGAACATCAAGTATTTAAAATGTGCACATTGAATGGACAAAATAAGAAAACCACTGCTGAAAGATTTCCTTCCACACTGATGCCTTTTTCTGTTTGTTGATGATGGCTCTTAAGATGGGCAATTAAATTTTTATTGTTGAAGGAATGTGATTCTGCTCCTCCCCACATGACCGATGCTGAGTTTGATGACTCACTAGAGCCGTATGTCGCCTAACATTGTATAAATTAGAGCGCATTACATTCAGCGTTAGCAGTGCAGGTGATGAGAAGCGAACTGGTGCATGGACATCCCTCCCCAGAAACTCTTTCAGTCCAAATAAGCCCAGCATTTACTGGTCACCTCAGATCCAACAATGCAAACTGCAGATTGAGAGGAAGGAGTTGATTCGTGAACACCGTCCTCTAGCTCTTAATTGAATTGTATCTGAATTGCTGTGGTGGCTCAGACATGTTTGTATAAAACTTACAGACAGAGCATCCATTTTTCAGGTCGCAGTTGTGTTTCACACTTTGGGACGCAGCCTCTGCGTATCAGAGCAGAGAAAACTGCTCATTTTTTCATGATTTTGAATCCTACATTTTTATTTTTTTTTGTGGTGTAACAAACTCAGAACACACGTTTATTGTTGCTTTACACAGGCTTAAAGGTTATTGAGTTTAATAGATTTATGTAGATTTTCTTCTTGCTGAGAACAGTAACAGAAAAACTAAAACAGAGACTGAACTACCCCAAAGCTGCTCCCTGCACTATAAGCAATGGTGTGTGAAGCATTTGTTGCCATGTCACGTCTTGACCAGAATAGGGAGGAAGGAAAGTTTTTCCTGGAGATATAGGGCATGCACCGCCCGACAGAATCTCGGAGAGGTAACACCTACACATGAAAAAGGCTCCACTGTGCCAGCGTGCCAGGAAACGCAGGCATGAGGAGGCTGCTGTGACAGCTGAAGTTGCAGAATCAATCAGAGCACGGGACCTGGCAAAAAAAAAAAAAAAAACTCAGGGCAACCTGGGCTAGAGGGTCCTGGAAGCTCAGCAGTTTGTTTATTTAAGAAGCAGTCAGTATCTGGTCAAGAGGATTTTCATCCCAAGCTCTTTGCACAGTGTCTCTCTCCCTTAAAAACAGGAAATGGTTGCCAGGGCGCCATCGCAGACCTCGAGGGTTGCCAGGCTTTTTATTTGAATTACAGCCATCTTAGAAGTTACTTTTATCAGCTCCCCATGACCCAACAGACCATCTGGATTTTTTCATCCCACATTTGTAATGTTTATTGGGGACACTTAAGGCATTGGTGATCAAGTCACCACAATAAGCACTGCCTTGCTAGAGATAACCACTAGCCAGGACCTGATTGGAGCAGCTCTTTGCAAGGTCAAACTTAGCCTCGTTACATTGTTTAGTGTTTATGAAGTGAAGATTTAGTGATCACTATATTAAAATGGGTTGCACTACACAAAGTAGCTCCAGGTGTAACTGTTATGTGGCTAATTGAACTAGCTAACTGACACAAATAATGTTGACATGCTAATACATGTCAAGGTCATGTATTATCATTACACAACACAGGATTGCACAACAAAATAAGAGGTGTCGTTCCTTCATGCTACAGAAACATAAAACATTTAAACAGATAATTAATTTAATTCAGAGTAGAATAGGATAAAATGTAAAATAAAACAAAGCAGTTATTCACGTACGTCTATACACCCAAGACTTAATTTTGTCGTGCATTTTTTTGAATTTGCATCAAGTTGAATGTAAACAGCAGCAATGAGATGGTGATGATGATATGATCAACATCTTCACATAGAAAGTTCCACATCTGGCAGACATTGTCCATCAGCTGGGACTGTGAAAAAATTGTAAAACTCGTCTGCAAACAAAATGTTGAAAGACGCAGCTGGCAGTAGCAGTGCTGCAGCAACAATGCTGTCTGTGTGACCATCGCACACAAATAGGTTTACTGATGAAGCGAAAGAATATCTTCTAGCTCACCCAACCCTCTTATCGAAGAACTCAGCAATACAAAACTGACCTTTTATGAAAGTTTCTACTCTTTCTTTTAATTTTTCATTGACAGATCTAAAGATTGATGCAGTAGACAAAATAATTTATATGTAAAAGGACACATTTTTGTCTGTTTGAAGCTGCAGTGTGTTTTATGTTTCTGTCTCCAGATACATAACTCTGTATTCTTCATTGCCCTTGTAGTTTCTTGTTGGTTTACTTGTCAGGTCTGGTCCTTCTGTATCTGGGGGAATTGCAACACTGTCGTTTCTGCTTCCAGGTCAGTATCCTTATCACTGGTGCTTATGTGCACGGGGCCCTCGGGTGCTCAGTATTCCAGAGTCGGGGCGGAGACTGCAGCTCAGGACAAAGCAGCTCCACTTTAATGATTACCGTCCAAACTAGTCTCAAAAACCACCACTTTTTCATCCTCAAAGATATCAAGCAGGAATTGAATCAAGGTCACAAGGCCACCATGAAACAGAGCAGCTGTGTGGAGAAAAGAGATTTAATTAAAGTCAAACCCTTTGTTGTTTGCTGTTGTTATTCCCAAATAACCATCTTTATATGTGACAGGCTGTCTCTGTCTGTCTGTGTGTGTCTGCCTCAGAGGCTGTTAGAGTGACCTTGTCTTTGGGTGACAAACTGGACACCTGACATCTTACTTGGCTCTCTTCCTCTTTCACGCAAACACAAAGACACACACATACAGTAACATACAAAC
Organism: Lutjanus campechanus; assembly: GCA_027495735.1. NCBI lineage: Eukaryota > Metazoa > Chordata > Actinopteri > Lutjaniformes > Lutjanidae > Lutjanus > Lutjanus campechanus. The sequence continues at coordinate 171 of JAJHUR010101387.1, read as the reverse complement.
ACACACACACACACACACACACACACACTCACAGAGGTGCAGTGACATGCCAGATTTGCCGCAAAGACTTCTCATACGCACACATTATAGAGGCAGAATTTCCAGGCAGGTGGACACACACACACACACACACACACACACACACACACACACACACACACCTCTCTCTTA
>JAJHUR010101386.1:1236-14385 GCA_027495735.1 Lutjanus campechanus | reverse complement strand
ATAATGCAATATAACAGTCTATCTCTGTCTCTCCCAGGCTACAGCTGGTGGAGATGGATGTCATTCTGCACGGTGATCTACGAGCTCGCTCTGACCTACATACACAGAAGGCTCCTTGCAAAACAAGATATCCACTGTACGGGGGGAAAAAAAAGGTGACACCTACTGCTGGCATGATTAAACGAGTGACAGCATGAAAGCAAAACAGTTTCTGGAACTAAATCAAAGACTTGAGGTGTTTGTTGCTTTTCTCAAAAAGATTTTCAGGTCACATTTTATTGTTTTAAATAGGTATGTGGCAGATGTTAAAATAACCAAAATCCCTCTTTGCTTCATGTCAGGCTAAAAATGGCTCTGGTGCTGGTCCTGCTGCCACAGGGAATTAGTCGCTGGAATGATAGAAGTGGAACATCCTGTTCCCATTGTCACCAAAAAAAAAAAAAATCTGACGTAAATTATCATCATTTATTTTACCTGCCTCTCAGGAAGTCAGGTAACAGCAGGAGGGCTGTCGTGCACAGGAATAATGGGATCATACAAGGTAGCAACATGTAGAAAACATGTCATACCTCCTACTGACTGCTCAGTGTGCTTTATGTGGGCCACACGATTTGTTCTGTTCTCTTTCTGAATAGGAAAGGACGTAGCTGTGACATTTCCTGCTCTGTGTTATGTACTCTCCACCTGTTGATCTTTTAGCTCCCCTCGTCATTGCTCTGTTGCCATGGAGACCCCAGAAGAGGAATGGGGGCACGGCAATGAAACCTGGGCCTCATGGTAGGAGGTGACACCGGACATGTATCATCGTCGTCCTCCCACCGGCTTTGCCTCCCCAAAGGGAAAGGAAACGCTTATAGGAGCCGCGTTGACAGCGAAGACGCAGCTTTTCATTCTGTTTGAGGAGCTCCAGACCATCTGACAGCGATATGCAACACCGCCTACAGAACATGTTCCAACGACGACAGAGGGAGGGAGAGCGATGACAGGGGAGGACGATCTGAACCGACAAAATCACAATGTGATTCAGGGTTTTTTTGTTTTGTTTTTCCTGTTTGGTTTGGGGTTGCAAATTCTGCGCATCTTGCTTAACTGATGGTTGAAAATACTGACAATCGATCAATCAATTAATCATTAATAACTACTGAGATACACAACACACATTTTTTCTGATTCTTTTCTCTTTTTTCCCTCTTTTCTTCCCCAATTTTTTTCTCAGGTTTTCCTCTCTTTTTTTTTGTCATTTTAAGGTTAAAGGGACAGGCTGACAGTGCTATTTATCCATCTATATTTCTTTTTGGGAGTTTTGGAGTTGCAGAGTTTTGGAGATATGAGCCAGAGGTCTGCCTTTTCTCCAATATAATGGGACTAAATGGTACTCAGCTTGTGGTGCTCAAAGCACCAAAATAATACATTTGAAAAACTCAAAACCAGTGTCTCTTTCCAAAAATCAAGCTCACCTCACATCAAAACAATCTGAATCAATAAATAACACCACAGGCCAGAGGAAAAATATATATATTTTCGATTCTGGGGCGAACTGTCCCTTTAAGTTTCCTTATTTAACAAATGGTCAGGCCAAACAAAGACAGCCATTTTTCCTTAAAGCTCATTTAAAGGAAAAGTCTGGTCATTTTTGGGATTGTCAGCACATCCCATGAAGAGAATAAAACCTTCACTGTATAACAGACGTAGGCGTAGCCACTGTGACATCACCCACTGGTTTGTGGACAACTGTTTTGAAGCCTTGAGTTTGGCATTAAGGTCTGGAGGAGGACAATTGACAGGCGCCATGGACCTGTCAGTTTCTCTAAAGTAAGCCCTGCCTTATTTATTTTGCTGCAAATGGGACCATGATTTACAAAATGAACATCATGCTGTACTGAAGAAAACTTGAAACTGGTGATTGAGATGATTAACTCACTGAGAAAATGTTTACTAGTGAGAAGTAGGGTCTTTCCTCATAGACTTTTATGATCTGACTTCTTTATGCAATCAGTGGAGTCGCCCCCTACTGGCCATTGGAAAGAATGCAGGTTTAAGGCTCTTCATCGGCTTCACTTTTCAGACCCAGAGGCTACACCAACTTTTCCTAGCTATGGTTAATGAGTTTCAAAATATATTCTGTCTCCACAACTCTCTCTGTGGCACTCACCCTCAAATCCCCCTGGTTCATACTCTTTAACAGGTCACAAATATATGTTTTCATTTCTTTAAAAAAAAATAAAAAAAAATGTTAAAATCATTTCCCAAAACAGCCAGGCACTGTAGATTTTCTCCAAAATTACTCAAACAAGAGTAATAGTGGATTTGTTGGGGACTATTTTCAGCTGCAGATTAATACACATTTGGTGCTCAGTAAGTGTTTCCAGGAAGACAGTGTGTATGACTCAAAATAAACTGCAGTTCATGGAAGGAACATAACTGCTTCACTGTAATTGTTGTGCATGTGACAAATAAAAAGAACATGTCTAAACATTGGGAGACAGAAAAAATAGCAGATTTATTCCAGGACTGTATTTGATGTAGATTAAAACCTCCTATAGAGCATTTTTGTGACAAGCAGCCTTGTTGTTAGTAAGTGTTTCCAGCACTCAGTAGTGCCCCTTCAAGTTGAAAAAGCTCGCTGTGAATGTTTTTAAAGCTCAAACACTGAGATAAACTAAGAAAATCAATCGCTTCCATGTGTGAGTGAGTGATCAACAGCCTTGCATCTTGTCCATAGATAATCTCGAATATGATAGGACCGATCAGGATTTTTTTTTGTGCACATTCATGACTGTATGCTGAAGGACCTCTGTGATTTTGAATTACTGAAAAACTTTGAAAAACCTTCTTTGTTACGGCTCAACACCAGCAACAGCCGTATCCACAGGCATTATGTTTTCAGGTCATCCCATTCTTGTGAACACGATATCTCAAGAACTGCCTGAGGAAATTCCTGACGCAGATGATCAACATCTGCTTCAGTCTGATGTCTTTTGATGTTTTTAATGTTGGCAGAACTTTGTAGCTCTCCATTGGAACAAAAGTTTAGCTTTTATTGTCAAATATATGTTTTTTAATACCCGAAAAAGATCATCTCTGCTGCTGTACAAACTGTTTTTGACATGGTGCACAGTACACGAGTCAGTGCGCCTCGTCAGATCTGATTCAGTTCACTTATTTGAGTTAAATATTTAATAATTAAACACACAACAAGCAGTACTGGATTGCAGCTTTTTTTGTTTTGTTTTAAGGTTTCAATTTTTTAATGAACTGTTGTGAACATCTCTAAAGAGCCAAACAGGGCAATCTCATAAATGTGTAACACCCCCACTGATAAACAGCGATTGACTGCTGATCAATGAGGATTGATGCGATCAGAGCGGCGCTGTTGGAGGTGGATGAATCAGCAGGAGACGAAGCTCCAGACAACATCGATTCCTCCTGACTGAGAGATTGACTCTCCCCCACAGCTCAAACTCAAGTTTATCGCCTCACTGCTCACCAGTTACCCAACACTGAATATACTGAACATAAGATTTAAAATCATCATAAACACATATTGCTTTTATAACAGCAGATGTGAATAAAAGCTGGAGACCACCTGGGTTCATACTATTCTTTAAACCATTATGTCTCGTTTTTTACAACATGAAGAATATGGAGACGCCTGAAGGCCAAATGTTTTGTTAATTTGAAAGACAAAATTGGAAAAGAAAAGCTAGAATTTCAAAGTGAAGCACTTAAGTATTGATCTTGAGCCCTGGACAAAATAACAACCAAACTACATTTCATAATTTACTATAAAACATATCACATAATGCTGTAGATACTTTATATACAGCACCGTTAGTACAGACCAATGCCTTGTTGGTAATACTGCAGTTTTCACTATAGTTTTAACAGATTTGAAGTTGAGTTTTGAAGACGTTTTAAAGCTGCAGTATACAACAACTGAACACACACAATGCACAACCTTCCAACTGTCTCCCGCCCGCAAAGTCCGTCCTACCAAACCCGCAAGTTCGAACAGCAGCAGAAAGAGTCTGTTGTCCTGCGAAACCGCCAAGACCCCAAGGTTATTTTTCTGCTTTTTCCTGTCAATCTGTAGCAAACACATCCTTGGTTAGTTAATGATGTTACTGAGTAAATGACACGTGCCGATCGTGTCTGTAGATCAAAGTGAATCAATAAGTAAAAAAATGGCCCTCCCATAAATCACCTGCTTTCAGAATGGAGTTTGGTTTATCAGTCTGTCAGCTAAACAGACTGCTGGAAGGTCTTTTAACATTAATAATTCACATAAATTGAGCTGACCTATGTTCTTATAATGAACCTTTTAAACAGCTTAAGGTAACATTGAAGGTGGAGTTTTCTTTCCCAGTATATCACTGTCCCCTCCCTCAAACTCAAAATAAGATCTGCAGCCTTGCGCACACCACTGTAACCGTGCGTTCACACCAAACGTGATGGAGGCGATGAATGCCACAAGTTTCTATTCAAAATCAATGTAAATGGCGCGATGACACGCGATGCCGCTTTGGGTGACGCAATTTGGGCGATAAGCGCGACACGATGAAGCGTCCATCGCGTGTGTCGCTTTAAGTTAAAAAATTTGAACTTTTCAAGCGACATCGCATGACGTTGTGTTGCGACATCCAATCAGCATTGACCTCCAACCACGTCACCGATGTAGTTATGCCAGACGCTCATTTCAAAACATGGAGGAGAAACTTATTGTGGCAGTGTGCGGATTCCCGGAGCTATACGACACTACGTCGTACCATTACCGGGACCGCAACAAAAAAGATGCTGCCTGGCAAAAGGTCAGCGAGGAGGTACAGCTTCACGGTAAGTTGTGAATATTTAGCTTGTTTACAGCTATCAGATGTGACTCTGGAGCATGTTAGCAACGGTTAGCGCTAGCATGAATTCACATTGCAGCAGACCACCAGTCTACGTTACTGCATACTGGTGCATATACGCGTGATGAAGCGATGAAGCGATGATCCAAAATGTGAACATTTGTGATCAAGCGACGCGATACTCGCGTTGCGGGCAATTTCATTGCCTCCATCGTGTTTGGTATGAACGCACAGTAAGCCCTCAAAAGATAATCCCCACTGTCATCATGCATCTTTGCTACTGGTCGATGCGAGTGCCATGGCATCCAACATAATGAACCAGAGGTCCTGTGTGGAACCAGGTTATTTTGTTCCATTCTTTGTCGTAGACAAAAGAGTTACTGGAAATTCATCACAAGTTGCAGGATTTTCTGAAGGGACGTGCATCTGCATTTTTCGAACAGTCATAAGGAACAGCATTGACCCCCATCTTACACCCAGGGCAGTCTTTGCATGGTGGCGCAGGTGGATTTAACTATCTTACACCGGCGCAGTTGCCATTTTGTCACATCTGCAAGATAGTAAATGAACTTGTGCCTGGTCTGTGGGGCCATGGGCAGGAGGTCTAAGAATGAAGGCAAATCAAAGGCGTGGCCAGGCGCATTTGGTATCTTGTGTTCAGCGTATTGGAGTAAAAACCACTTGCGTCTTAGACCAGCTAAAACCTGGTCTAAGAGCGAATTCTGTGGTGCAATCAGTCTGCCTGCACGAGATAGCACCCAGCAGGAGTGTGGATTAGTAAAGTGTCCTTTGAACATATTTTATATCAGCAATTAAGTGTAAATATTGAAGTTAAAAGCATGTGTGTATGTGTGTCTTGCGCTTGGCTAAGGCGCGTACACACGTCTCCACAATCAAAAAACACCTTTCCTTAATGTTGAACAGCCGTGTGTGTGCGTATGTGTAAAATTATTCTCACTAATACGGAATCAGGAATTATTATAATTTTAAAGCCCAATAAATCTCAACAGACCAACAAAAAAGCACACAAGACAGGATCACAGCTGTCAGATCGTCTGTAACAGATCAGTCAGCATGGCAGCTGTAGTGTTCGTGTCTGCGTGTTTATTGAGATCCTGAAAAAAAAAACAAGGATTGAACAATTATGATCTTATATCGTTATATCTGACCATGAGACCCATCTAACCCGGGGAGAAAGCAGTTTGTGTACTTCTGTCAGAGCCTGATGCTGGGTGGATAATCATGTACATAATTTTGGGCACAGGTTGAAGCTGCACCTCAATCTGGCTCAGGTGGCTGTTCAGCTGTGCTGAGGTGGAGCTTCATGGCGAGTCTCTCCTCACCCCGACTCCTCACTCATCTACTCCATTCCTGCCCACCGACTCCTTCTTCAGGAGCTTCAGCCAGTGAGCTGCATAATAATGATGATGATAGTGAATTACAAAATATAATTTCAAGGCGCTTTTACGGTTCAGGTACTGTATTACTTTTTACAGGCATTAATGTAGAATAAACTATTTACTCAAGACTTCTGGAACCAGGAGTTCTGTCTCCTCCCTTTAAAAATCTTTTCTCTTTGTTTCACCCTGGTTAATCCACTGCCGTGCTTACACCGCTTGTGCTCCTGGCGCACATACTTCTTGAAGGTGATGAGAGCCGACTTTCTGACTGATCTATTGCATGTTCGGCCTAAACTCACCCATGAATTAATCAAGGTACTTGGACACAGCTGATAGGTGTATCCTGCTGTGCACTGCTGATGCAAGGGGTGGGAACAGGACAGGAACAGGATACCCCTGCGCCCCTGGGGCAAGACGGCAAAGGTGGATCTGGACACACCTTGAATAAATCAAATCCATTGCACCATCATGCTTTCCACTTTAGTTCAGCATAAGATAAGTTTCGATTTCGATTGAATTCAGTTCACAGGTTTGTGATCAGTATCAGATGATATCATATGTCCATTTAACAAATTCAACTCACAAAAAGCAACTACATTACAATTTGACAGCTCTATGACTAAACTCAGACATTTGTGACAGACATGCCATGGGAATTTCAAAATAAAGGCCTGTCTTAAAGATGACGATATAGATCGATATTTTCACTTCGCATCAATTATACTGGATTGTTGGACATTGAATCAATATATCGATCCAGATCAATGTATCTTTACTCTCCTAGTATGTTATATAAGTAAATTATGCATTTTAGTTTCATTAAACATAATGCCAACACGTGTTAATGAGTTTGTTTTATTTTAACATTTTGTGTTTGATATGTCTGATGTGTGTTTGATGTTACCGCCGTCCTCCTTCTACAATTAACTTTTCTTTTTACAAAAGCCAGTTTGAGTTGAACTTGTTCATTATTTGAGGGTGAATATTTATTTTCTGATGAATAAATTTCCAGCACAATCCCCAACAGACAGCCAAATTTTCCTCAGCTCCTCTCCTATCAACTAGCAGACAGGCCCAGCTGTTAATACGAGCTAATCTCTGTGTCTAACGCCTGAGGCTGGTGACTGCGCCTCGCTCCTCTCTCTGTCGGAGGTGCTCTACTGGTCCTGAAGGGATTTCTTTTGGTTTAAGCTGGCATTTATTGTCTGCAGCTAACAGTGGATGTTCACGTCACACACCAGTACACACACACACACACACACACACACACACACACACACACATGCCCCAGCATGCTGGCTTGTCTCCCAGTTGGCTTCATTAAATAACATATTGTCAGATCAAGTTAAGTGACAAGTAGTATGTGTCTGAGGGGGAGACAGCAGGAGTCAGTTCTGCATCTGTTACTGAGTCACCATCTCATGGAAAGAAGAAGGGCAACAGAGCAGAGGATGATACACACATACGCACACTAACTCTACTGTCAGACTCTGCTTCACACACTAAAACACACTCGTATGGATCAGAGTCTGTGTCACCTCCAAGTCTGTTTTCTCACTGATTGTGTTTTCTCTTTCCTTGAGCCCCAACCAGCCATCTCCGCGATACCTAACCAGGACCTGACGGGGCTCTTACCCCAACCATGGAGAGAAAAAACTTTTCAAAGGGGGACAGACGTTATGAACATGAGGCATTCGTGTTCAAGTCTGAAGAGGAGGTCACGATGCATTAAGAGAAGTCAATGTTGTGTTCAAAGATTGAGCCCCGTTCATTCGTTCCAGTAAATTGATCACTGGGGTTTTCTGAGGCTTTCACATATTTTGGAGCATCTGCACTTGAGTTCTGCTTTGGCTGAACCCGCTGACTTCCTGCCAACCACATGAAAACCATTCTCAAATACAAGATTTTGAGAGATAATGGCTCATGTTGTGATAATACAAAACAGTCATTTAAAAGTGTAAAAGCTCAGAAATGATTCATTGTTTAAAGCTGTTAAAATCTACATGCGAACAAGTCTTTTTGGGGCCGGTGAGCACAGTGGACTCTCTCTGCTGTCTGAGGGTGAACATAATAAAAACGGAACCAGTGAGCAGAAAGGCATGATTCATAGGAGCAATTTTGCTGCATCCTTTTCAACCATTAAGATAAGGAGGGAGGATAATCACACTGAATTGCCATTTTGTTTTGCCTCATTCATGATCCCCCGCCAGGCATGTGAGTGTGTGTGCGTGCGTGCGTGCGTGCGTGCGTGTGTGTGTGCATGATCAACAGACCTGTAGCTTTTTCACAGCTGATCTCATCACCCATAACTGTGTGCCGAAAGACCTCTGTGATTCAAAATTCTTGAAAAACCTGGTAATAACTTTATGACTCCACGCCAGCGCCAGCTGTGACCAGCGCCATCATGTTTTCAGGTCATCCCATTCTTATGAATGCAATATCTCAAGAACGCCTTGAAGGATTTTTTCTCAAAACCTGTAAGCACCCATTTCGACTCAAGGTTGAACTGATGATGATTTTTTTTGGCTATAACTCAATAATTCAAATGCTAATTATGACAAAATTACACACAAACACCTGTAATATCTAATATAATAGGATAAAATGAAGATTTTATATCCAAAAGGTCAAAGCTCATCTTCACTGTGACATCATAATGTTCAGCTCTATCTATCAGTCCTCTGTACTCCTCCGTAAAAAATAGTCTCTATGTGAAGACGCAATGTTTCTCACTGGAAATGATTCACTGGAGGCACACACGTATACTGATCAAAGTTACAGGTCAATTTAGTGGTGACTTCCTTATTAAATTCCTTCAAAGTCTTCACCACATACATCGATTGAGTCTGGACAGACATGGATGTAAACTGCAACTTGACTGGTTGGTGGAGACAAACCCCTGTGAGGCAGTAATTCTATTTTTGACTCCTCTGTTTTGTTAAACCATTGACAGCTGACTTCTCACTCTTCTTAACTGGCCGCAAGGGGGTGGAAGTGATCAGCTGCTTCAGTTTGAAGCGGGTTTGTTTCAGCTAGAGACGACATATGTGGTGGTCATGTTAATGTTGGGGGAACTTTGCAAATCTCTGCTGGTTGCATCTGGCACTTGTGGTGGCACTGCAGTAGGTCCTTCACCATCTGTTGCCTGGCGAGAATCGACATTTACTGAGTGCGCTCTTCTATTTCAATCTGACACCGTCTTCATTATTATTTTGTTTTCTTCTGATCAGACAGCGGCGAGTAACATATCCATTCTGCTGATGTCGATTTTAGGTGACATGAAAGCTGCATAAGCAGTTACATTTTTCATGACAAACTGAAAAATGAGCTTATTTTCTCCACTGGCATCTGCACAGCTACAGCGTGTCAATCTCATGTCACCGTTTCGGTGGCCATTTTTCTGACACTATTTTTTATGGCTGTAGAAAGCTTGACAGGTCAGGAAAAAAGTTACCAACTACACGGTCAGTGACTCTGAACAAACTGTACAAACTGATGTGCATTAGCAAAATGATTCATGATTTCCACCTCTCTATCTCTCTCTCTCTCTCACACACACACACACACACACACGTGCCCCCCTGCCACATACGCTCATTATATTGACAGCAACAAAAACAAGACCAGTCATTAGAGGCGACAGTACAATGACGGTGTCAGAGCAGAGGGTTATTATAGGGGTGAATTGCTGCTGAGTAAGAGCTGCTGTGCCCTTTTTGACATTACACAGTGGATGGTGACACAACTCGCTGCTCCATTAAAGATATAAATAGCAACGAGGGCAGACAAAAAGCAATAAAAACACCTAAACTAAACCACAGGGAGAAATGTAATGACTTCTTTTCTATCCAGGACAGAGGGGGAAGTTTCACTGCCAGACTCAAGGAAAATTAGAGAGCCAATGACACGGAGATAAGAGCCCTCTTCATGATGAGTGGCGGTGATAAAATAAGAAATATGGGCCGCAGAAATGTGAGCAGTCAGGAGGGCTTGAAAAGTGCAGCAACTGATTAGACTGAAGTTAAGAAAGCAAGGATAGAAAAAAACAAGAAAGAAGCAGAGATGAAACATGACTGTAGTCAGACAGGTTTTATTAAGATTACATTGTTGCTGGCAGAGCTGTGTGTACGCGTCACCTTCAAAATGAGTTCTGTGCTGTAACCAATTGTCTTGTGAATAATATTTGCCTGTAACTGTCTCATCATTAGATAATACATGTGGCATTTTCATTTTATAGGGATTTAGGTGGTTGTAAAGTCTACAGACATGCTATATAGCAGCGCTGAGGCTGAACTTTGGGACACTGGTGCTTTAATTTAGCTAAATGTTAATGTCCGTGTGCTCACATGTTCACTGTGACAATTCTAACATGGTGCCATTTAGCAGCTTTAACGTTTATCATGTTCACAATCTTAGTTTAACATGTTAGCATGTAAACATTTGCGAATAAACACAAAGTGCGGCTCAGACTGATAGGAATTTCATTAGTTTCTGGTCTTAAATTAGAACCAGATGAATCAGTAAGCTAATGTTTCATGTGCTCTGACAGAAACATCTGGCCACCCTCCTGTTCACATAGATTTCCACCCCTCCTAGCTCTTGTTGGGCCATTCACAACTATTTATTTAAAATGGGCAGGATTGATACAATGAACCTGCATTCCTTCTAATATCCAGCAGGGGGCGACTCCACTGGTTTCAACAAGATGTCTAATTGTGTGTACTCTTATGGCAAAGTGACCCTATTTTTCACTTGATTTATGATGGTAGTTAACAGTTTTTTAATGAGTTTAGGATGTGGCTACCTTGTGATTGACTTCTTCTCAGATGAATGTTTACACAAAATTTCACGGCAATCCATCCAAAAATCGTTTAGATATTTCAGTGTGGACAAAATTAATGGACCATCTTGCCGTCTCCAGAACCTCACTGTCAGAGTGGCTAAAAATGCAAATATTTGACCAGGTCGAACACATCAAGTGAAAATAAATCTAATATATGACTTTCAGCTGTCATAATGGACCCATAGACATGACTGTAGCGATCAATACATAGAGCACAAGCACTCTGTGTTGAGCGGGCTCCTGTCCACTGCAGGCCGGTGTCATTCATATGTATCAGTCCTCACTAACCCATCACAGCAGCACCTCCTCTCGTGCTTCCCACAGATCAAAAGGCCAGGTGATGTGTGATATGGAAATGACCAAAGTGATTGGCCACAAGCCCTCCTGTTCAAAGGCAGCCCGGTCCGCCTCGTAACATCTAAGGACATCAAAATGAATAGCAGTGATAGCTCGGTGATAATAGCTCAAAGCAGTCTCTTTTGGGTAGCTGCTGTATCAAAGGTTCTGGCAGGGTTATAAGCAGCCTGTAACCAAAGTAACATCCCCGCTTTCATCAATGCATCAGTAACTGATTACACAAGGATGAACATGTTTCCCTTTGCAAACGACGCAACAGTTTGATGCTGTTTACCTTCTATTTTCCACGTTGACTGTAAAAACTGCAACAGTTTACTTGCAAGATGTCTTATAATCTACCGGACACATTTCCCATCATGCTTCAGATGAACTGCTTCGATTTTCATGATCCCCTTCTGTCGCTCCACGCTCAAACAAACTCCACATGTCCAGTCCTGTTAGTGCAAATCGTCCAAATATTCTGTCTGATTAATCCATATTGTGGGGTGTAATGAACATTACAGCCTCTAGGGGCTGCTAGTGTAGCTTTATATAAAGCTCAACATCCTTAACAGTGACCCCAGGCAAAGTACTGTGAGACATTTTGAGTGCAACAATGAGAGAAACAGTAATACTGCAGTAGTCATAAAAAAAATGAAATAAGAGTGACAGTAAAGAGAGGAAATATTAAAAATAAATAAAGAATAAATGCATTTATTATGACATCATCATGTGTGAGTGACCACACTACTGTCTGCAGCTAATCTTGCATACTACTGGATCCATCAGCCTAATATTTATTGTGCATATTTATGACCAAATGAGGGCTTCTCTTGGTTGCGATAACTCACACTTTTTGAATTTTCACTTAATCCTGAACTGAATTTCATGAAATTTGGTTTGTTATAAATATAAAATATTGACCATGGTTACCTGTTGAAATTAAATTCACTTACTGGTGGAGATCTAATCAGCTCTGTGCCAAAACATTAACCTTTCAATAGCCACAGCTTCCACAGGGACACGCAGGCTCTGACCTTTAAATAGGCAACATCAAGTGTAAATCATTCAGAATGTCAGCTTTTGTGATTTTCTCCAAAAATATAGATTTCTACATTACATTGTTGTAAAGCCGCCTGTTTGCTTGTAATGTTCTAAATAAATACTAATACTTAGATTGAGAAGTTTAGACTCATCATCATTATGTTTTTATTGTTTCCTTATTAAGTTTAAACAGTTAGTTGAACCCAGTTTGCTTGGTTATAATAATATTACAGTATGCATCCTCAGGAAAACTGAATACTATACAAACACATTTATTCAAAACGTTACATACATCTAACACTAAACTATACATAAATACTTAAAGGATAACTTCGGTATTTTTCAACCTGGGCCCTATTTCCCCATGTGTATGTGTGTGTATGATTGACAGCTGCAACTTGTTTTAAAATTGGTGCGGTATTGAGGGACGTGGATGCAGCCGGCAGCCGCAAAACGAGTTATAACGGTAGATATCGGGGCAAATTCGTCCGTAAAAGTTTGTACATTAAACATGCTTTTTTTCGCCACAGTCCAGCTCACATCACCAGTTTAATCTCTGTCAACAACATGTAACTTAAAGCGTCTCTCTTACCGTTCACTCTGTGACGACATCTCACAGGACCTTTGCTTGTTGAAGAATGTCTTCGTTGCAGCGAGTAGGACAGCTGTTTTCTTGAGG
>JAJHUR010101385.1:1309-14407 GCA_027495735.1 Lutjanus campechanus | reverse complement strand
ACACACACACACGCACACAACATGAAAACACGACATGCATGAGCTTGAACAGCGCGCTTGGTAATTATTCTACATGTTGCTACAACTGACACAGAGCTACACTCAGTGATGAGGGCAATATGCTCACACAAACGGCTCCTAATGATATTGTGCGCGCACAACGTGACAGCCAAACTACACACCACTTTTTAAATGTGTAATCCTAATTAGATAGATAAACATTTAACGAGCAGAATAATTTACATGATAATAATGATGGTCAATTAAAAGATTAATACAACACATAATAGTTTTTTTTAAAGGAGACAAAGCTGCTAATGTCGCTGAAAACTTTTGATAGCATCCAGGACAGGCTGGGGGGAAATACTACACAGAGTATGGAGGTGAGGTGTTGGTTTTGAAATGTCTTTAACCAAGCAGAAGCAAGTGATGCATCCATCCCAGCTAAGTCATTTTCACTCCACGTGATCGCTCTGGTAGCAGCTACTTGGAGCAGATAAGGTTTTTCTAAAACTCATACGGCATACGGTCATTAATACGCACAAATTAGCCAATTAGGCTGTTCGGTAGTAATATTAGAGATTAGCTGCGGACAAGCTGTAGGTCCAGTGATCATGCTCACACTCTCTCTCACTCAGTCATGTGATTGCATGATCCTGACATGAGACCTAGAGCCAATCAAAGCAAAGAAACACGTGACGTAGCACTGAGAAACACATGTAAGTTGCTTGGTGCTTTGTCTGTTTTTTTAAGCAGGAAAAAAGACAGCAAATTCTAGTTTGATCAGCACTGCCTAGTTTGTTTTATCTAAGTTTCATGTGCCTGGTTCATTACACTCAAAACATGTGACGTCGAATATGGAGCCGCGACCATCCTTCTTGTCAGTCATCGTATCAAACCCGCCAAATGGAGAAACAGTTGTGATTGGCTTTGACGACAGCCAGGACAGGTGGAAATCTGTCTGGAAGGTAGGATGGCCAGACATATCTGCATGAGCAAATGAAATGTGGTTGTAGATTTGTGTGGTTCACAGTAGAGTCCTTCACGGGTCCAGTCACACTCTAGGAACCAAGACCCAATCAGGAACATGTACAGGTCTGGACCCACCTTTATATGGGTTGTGATCTGCGGCAGCAAGAAGACTTTTAAGATGAAATAGCGAACAGATTAGCCGTGCTGTTTCAAACAGCAAGAGAGGAATTACAGAAAACCTGGATGTATTTTACCAACTTTCTTGGCTAGGAGGATGGATTATCAGCGCCATGACCAGGTCCAGGGGAGAAAGCTTCAAACATTGCCTTTAGTAAGACGCAAAGTTTTGTTTTGACAACTCAGAAATGCACATTAACTTTCCCATAGCAATTAGCTCTGAAATCTGTGCGGATCGGGTCTGTGTCTCCCAGCTGGTTGGCGTTCAACATTTCTTGGTTCTTCTGCATCAGTCTGGGTCCTTTTCAAATAATAGACGGGTCTGCTACGGTTCTTAAGGTCTTTTTTTGGTTCAGGCACGAATTTTGGGACCCATGAGTTCCCAGGTTAATTGCAGGAGGATGTCATCACCTCTGTTAATCCCACCTACAAAGCTCCGATTGGTTTCTCCGGCCTTATACCCGACTTATTTGAACCAATGCAATGATTGGCAATGATTTAGAGATTTTTTGTTTGTTAAAAATCTGACTGAAACAGCATTGGGATAGACAGTGATGAAACGCAGATTATCCTGCAGGAGTGGATTTAGAAGTTTCTATGGACATTTCTATACTTTTTAATGCAACATTTTGTGAGCTACTTTTCAAGCAGCAGAGGTTTAATAGTGACAAAACAGAGAGGAATTTGGGACTAGGATGACTTTAATCCATTTTACTGTCATAAATACGCCATTCTCATATTGGATTTTTAAAATTAAGCTGAATTAGTGTAGATCTTTATAAGCAGTAGGCAATGCATATATGCATATGTGTCTGCAATAAGATGATTTAATTCCTTGAGCATCTTAGCTTCAGTCAAGCTTTTTAAAAGGCCGTGAAACACATCAGACAACGAGTATTTTGAAATTCTGCCCGTAATTATGTGATTTTGAACTAATTATGAAGAGTTCTACTGCAGGAACAAACAGCACATTTTGGAGATGTAGTTGATATAATCAGTGCAATCTGAAAATACCACAGTATCACGTGTCATTGATCAGTCAGTGCATGCATGACATTTCTAAAAATGAGGGACATGTTATTGTAGAATGACATTTTTCTTTCTGTATTTTTACCCAAATATGTTTGTTCCAAATAGGTCACCTTCAGCGCTGTTGTTTATGCTTTTTGCTTCATGAATCAATGTCCCTCTCAATGCAGGCAGCTCTGCCCATATCATTTTGCCTCAAAATTATTCCTATTACTAATGACTCTTAGTGTGTGAACACCTGGGGAAATAAAGGATATAGCGAGAAGGGTTCTGGCTGCTTTGTTATTGTGTGTGGCGCACATTCCCCACATGGGGTCCCATCAGTTTCAAGGCAAGTAAACAAAATGCCATGCTGTAGGCTACTGCAGCCTTGAGTTGATAAATTGTTGCTTGAGCCTTCAAGTTGTCCTTATGCTGTTATTCTCTGACTGCTGATAAAATCCAGGTTATCTTATTGACGTGCATTTGTCAGGCAGCCTTTGTAAGGCTAAATCAGATGTATCAGTATAGGGCAGAATAAGGCATAATAAAAACAGACAATTCAATATTTATGTGTTTTTTTTTTAACCTTGCGATGTTTTTCACTTGCTTTAATCTTTTCCTTCCTTCAGCACCGCTATAAGAATGCCCCAACTCTAATTTTTCCCATTCTGTTAATTTCGCTTATAATTATACAGAAAGAGATTAAAAGTAACATCGCAGTTGGTAAAATCAGCTACAATTAAATGGGTCTGACTCAGTGAAAACTAGTTTACATGAGGTTTCTGTTCTGCAGGACATAAAAAGACTAAATCACACCACAAAACAGAGACAGCCAACAGAAATAAAAACAAGAAGACATGTCCTCTCGTTCACATTATGGAAAACTGTTGTCTGGAGGCCAGGATTTGAGATTTCACATTAATGAAACAAGGAAAAAAATAGATATAACATGAGATATGATAGTTTCAATAAAAGCCGGTTAGACTTGCACATATTGTTGCTGGGTGACAGAGTCTGAGAGAAGAAGTGACAAAAAAAAAAAAGTGTCACTTCAACAACTTACTTCAAAAATAAAAGATTTTCAAATTGTCCACAGCAGACGTTTCTGAAAAGTGCACCAGTCGGTTCAAAGAAGGTTCAATTAAAAACAGTAAGGCAGTGTGGAAAAGGTGTGCCCAAGATAAACATTTTGTTTGACTTCATTGGAAAGCACAAGGTTCAGACTGAAAGCAGTTTTGTGTGTCAGAGTACAAAACACTGTTGCATAGTCATAAGTTGTGTCATAATTCAGGGACTGCCTTCTCATTTCAAGACAAAATGTAAGAGATTCCCAAGGCTTCTCCAAGTGCAACCAAAAGGCAAAAATGCCTCTTTTTTTCTGAACTGAGAGGACACACCTAGGGCCCTATCTTACACTGGGCGCAAAGCTGTTGGGCTGGTGGCGACACAAGTGCCATTTTTGCCACGTTTGCAAGATAGCAAATGCTCTTGCGCCTGGTCTGTGCGGCATGCTCTTGCGCCTGGTCTGTGCGGCCATCGGCGGGAGGTCTGAAAATGAAGGCAAAACGAAGGCGTGGCCTGGTGCGTTTGCTATCTTGTGCTTGGTGCATTGGAGTAAAAACCTCTTAGACCGGCTAAAACCTGGTCGAAGGACACATAGATGGCACAATAGATCTAAATGCACAAGATAGCACCCGGCGCGTTTGGCCGACGCACACACACCTCTTCACAATCACAAAAGACCTTCATTTATGTCAAGTCTTTTCCCCCTCACAGGAGTGTGGATCAGTTAAGTGTCATTTGAACATATGTTCAATCAGAAATAAAGTGTAAATATTAAAGTTAAAAGCGTGCAGGTGTGTATGTCTCATGCTTGGCTGAAGTGAGCACACACATCTCCACAATCACAAAACATCTTTCATTTATGTTAAACAACGTACACCTGTGTGTGTGTTTAAAGTTAATCACACTCATGATGAATAAGGAATTATTATTATAATTATAAAGCCTAATAAATCTCAACAGACCTGCAAAGTGTGCAGGGGGTGGGTTCATAGCTGTCAGATCTTTATCAGATGAGTCAGCATGACAGGTGGAGCAGCTGTAGTGGTTCCTCCGCGTGTTTATCAAGATTGAGCAAAACAAGGTTTAAACAATTATGATCTGTAACATACAACATGAACCAGATGTTATATCTGACCATGAGACCGGCTAGACATGGGGAGAAAAAGGTATGTGTGCTTCTGTCAGAGCTGGTTGGATAAACCTGTGCATAATTTTGTGTACTTCAAACTTCAGACACATTTTCTGACCATTTCCTACACCCACAGTAGTGTTAGTGAGAGAGAGGAGCGAGGATGGAAGGAGGAGATGTTGAGGAGGAGGAAGAGGAGAAGAAGGGGGAGCATGGACAGCCCCGTGAGCCCGATTGAGATGGCAGCTTCGCGGCCAGACTGCCTCAGCATCTCTCGACCTCGCACCTTTGCACTCCCCCGCTCCTCAGCCAGCAGAGCTACATGAATTATGAAATACAACACAATTTCAAGGTTCTTCTACATATCTGCATGACATTTATGGTTCATGTATTGCATTACTTTTTGCAGGTGTTCATATAAAATAAACTATTTACACACGAAGCTGCTTTGGAGATGTCCTGCCGTCTCCATATATTTTGCACTCTTGAACTTTCACTCCTCAAACCAGGAGATCTGTCTCCTCACCTATAAAATCTTTTCTAGGAGAAAATCTTTTTCTTTGTTTCCTCCTGGTAAATCCGCCGTCACGCTGCCACCGCTTGCGCTCCTGGCATGCCTGCTTCTTAAAGGTGATGGGAGCTGACTTTCTGATTGGTTTATTGCATGTTCGGCCTAAACTCGCCAGTGAATTAATGAAGGTATTTGGGCACAGCTGATAGGTGTATCCCGCTGTGCGCTGGTGGCGCAAGGGGACAGAATCAGAATCAGAATCAGAAATACTTTATTGATCCCTGAGGGGAAATTGTTGACGTTACAGGACAGGATACCCTTGCATCCCTGGTGCAAGACGGCAAAGGTGGATTTGGACACACCCTGAATAAAATAAATCCATTGCGCCTCACGCTTTTCACTTGCGCTTGAGGTCAGTGTAAGAAAGGGCCCCTAGTGTCCCTTTACAGCCCTCAGTACCTCACAGTCCCATGCACATGAGTTGCTTTCTTAATGATGCATTTAAGGCCCTTGACAATTTGTGAAATCAAGAAATTAAGTTATAATAACACAGGTTTGTGTTCAGGTGACCATTAGTCATTGTTGTTGGCAAACTAGACAGTTAATCACTTTTCTTTTTACATTTTCTGCTCTTACTGTTCTGTCTTTATGTAAAGCACATTGAGTTGCCTATTGGTATGAAATGCGCTATATAAATAATGCCTTGCCTTAATTGTTACAATTACTTACACATATGCAGTAGAATCCAGAACTGCTTTCATTTTACTAGAAAGAAGGTAAAAATTGTATAAAGTCTGATTAATTCACAATTTATTTATTTATTTTTGAAAAGTTATACTTTTATTCTGCACCTTTCTAAAAGCTCTGTGGATGTATTTTTATTAGTTTCTATAAAAATGTTACCAATAAAACCTTTAAATCTGGTTCAAGGTCGGCCAATTACACTGTTAGAGCCTCCAAAAGAATGTTTCATATTACAATGTCATCCAACTGAAATAAATATCAAGTGCATTTTATCCAGCCGTCACATTTTACTCTTCTAAATTCTACTCAGTCATCCAAGAGAATGTAGCTTGCTACTGATTGGCTAATTGTCTGCTCCTTTCCTGGTCTTTTGTTTCCTTTTTTTCCCTCCTTCTTTTCTTCTCCACCTTTCTGACTCACTTCCACTCTGCACTCATCCCAGCAAATCTTTATCCGAGCTGCCGCTTCTCAAAGTCTCTGTTAAGGACAAAAATAGCTGCTAAATTAGGTTTCTCATTGAGTGTAAGTCTCTTATAAAGTAATGTAGACAGCCTTTAACACACATACCCACGTAAACGCAGATTTTTTTTTGTGTGGTTTGTGCATGTATATGGGTTGTATTTGCGTCAAGGATCAGTGATGCAACCTCGTTTCATATCTCACAACTGCCAACAGTGGCATACGCACAAACAAAGCACTGCTGTCGCTTCCATGACAAGCAGACAAAGTTTGAAAACTCCTCAGTAAATAGGCTGGCAGGGAAACCATGTGCCAACAAAGTGAAATCACCCCCAAGATGTGGTCTTGTGAGAATGCAGTTCTCTTTTGAGTCTGTTTGAGGACTCACTTTAATAGGACAGTGCTGTCTGATGCCGGGCTCGGGTTTGGAAAAAGTGTCTGAAATGCTGCTTTGATGGAGCTGTCAGCTTGGAGGCAGTGCCTTCTTCTAATTGGAAAATCCCTTAAGACTTGATAATATTGACTAAGCTTGTTTAGCTGCGTACATCATCCTGTTGAGAAGGTTGGACGCCGGTAATTACTCTTTATGAACAAACTGATTTATTAAGCATTAATCAGGCTGGAACTTGACTTGACTTTACTAAAAATACTGCACGCTCTAGTCACGAATCATTCTAACACATGCTCCAGTTAAATTCATTATTTCTAACTAGTCATGTCGCTTTCAGGTCATTCCAGTATGGCACGAGAATGAACTTGCAGAGTGCTTTAGTTTTGCATTGCGGGGTGAGTAACTTGCTGAAGGGAAAGTTTTCCATCACAGTGAACACTGTGCTCTTAAAGGAGAAATCTGCAGTATATTTACTGTAATAAATCATAAAATGACCATGATGTGTCACCAGGGATCAAGGGAACATGTTAAGTCGAAATGCCCACTTAACACGAACACTACAGCCACCGTGTGCCGGTGTAATCAAGTTCAAATCAATGCTGAATTCTTGCCAAATGAGTAAGTGTCTGTTTATGAGCCGAAAAAGAAATCATTAATAATCTTGTAGAAGGCGTAGATGTTTATAACTGTTAAATTGAGCAAAATGTTAATGGAGTTTGGCAGGCAGTGAGACAGGCAGCCACTTAACTCATCTTCCATGGTGTGTATTTTCAGAACAGTGGGCTTTTGTTTTCAGGATAATGGATTTAACTTTACATTGACACAAGTGACACTTAAAACAGCTGATCAACTTACAGTTTTCAAGCGATTATACACAAATAAAAACATACTTTGAAATATTGTATTCTATTTCTCCCATAAATCTTACACACTAGATATTTAAATGCTGCTTGCTGCGCATGTGGTCAAAATTACCTTTGCGCTGTGTAAATTTGTGTACGTAAGCATACCAAGACTCGTGCGTGTGTGGTTGTCTGGCTGCAGAGGGCCAGCAGGTGACACGTGAGGACAGACTGAAAGAAACGATGCAGCAGGCGAGGTCGGGCGGGAGCAGAGGGGAGAGGACACGGCGAGTTAAGCACTACAGGGATCTGAAAGACGGGGGGGTTGAGGAGGTGCACTCACGCAAAACCTCCGTCTCCCTTTCTCTCACTCTTCCTCTCTATTTATCTCGCTTTCCCTCTGTCTCGGAGCATTTTAGCCTCATATTTATCTTATGAAGTCAAATACAAATTAGATGAGTCTGCAGGAAAAGCAGCGACATCAAACTACAAAGTAGATGAGGTTGCATTTAAAAACCCATAAGCTTTCACTCAGCGCGGCGGAGTGAGAGGGGAGAAAATAGACTTTAACAAAGAACTCAAAAGACACTGCTTGCCTGTTTTTGGACAGCTCTGTCGAGATTCATGAAAGAGGACATGGCTGGACCGCAATGAAACGGGCCTTGTTTAAGATGAAACTGCTAAATCTGTTTATTGTATCGACGGGGGGGGGGGGGGGGGGGGGGGGCAGAGGTCGAGAATTAAAGGAAATTTTCAAGCAACACCACACAGCTTGTACGTGTCTGAACTCTGCAGGGGCTCTTGGAGTAAATCGTTTCTGTCAGCGATCAGTATAAAAAGTTTTTTTTATTTTTTTTTATCATTATTTGAATTTTTTTTTTTTAATCTGTTTTTTCCTCCTTTTTATTTCAGAGGACAGTCTGCTTAGCTGGTAAACTTGCATAAGTGAATACTTTCATCTCTTTCTGACTCATCTGAAAAATCAGTCTGGCAGAGTTTCAGGGCCGAAGCTGCAAATGTAATATGAGGAATAATAATGAGTGATAGGCCTTCAAAGTGAACATGTCAGCATTTTTTTCCATTTACTTTTTGTCTAAAGACAACTATATGGACATGCAAGTGTGTGTGTGTGTGTGTGTGTGTGTATGTATGTGTGTGTGTGTGTGTGCGTGCGTGTGCTTAGATCAGAACTCCCCTGAATTAACTCTGACCTTGATGTCTCCAAGCTGCATTTGCACACACACACACACTGAACCCTGCATAATGCATAATATGCGAGCAGTGGTGGGTGTCTGGGGACTCCCCGTATAATGTGAACGAAGTAGCAAACTCCTCCCGGTGCTGACCAAGAAGAACACAGAGCACGCTCGGGCAGTAGTGATCTAAACATGGCAGATTTCCTTACAGAATTGTCATGTGTAGCATTTTATGGGGGGGGGGGGGGGGGGGGGGGGGGGGGGGGCTAATAACAGTCAAGGGAGTCTGGAGATATTTTTAGAGTTTCCCCATGACTGAACCGAGGAGTTCACACTGTTGGGTTACTTAGTAATTTGGGCAATGCAAAAACCGCTCAGTTTCTCAGGCTATAAATTTTAATCCAACTCTAATCTTCAAGAGCTTCCAGAAGACTAAAGAGATGTGACCGTGGGTTAAACCAGACCGGGATGATCTGGTTCATGGCTAACTTTATGTAAGCAGCGTGACAGGACATTGTTTAAAAAAGATTGTATACATTATTCATTATTCTTCAGCAGGGAATAGCATGGGTGTAGCATTGTGTATAATAATGTAGTGTAGTTGTTTTGAGTGGTGATGGTTCTAGTTGTCATGGCTGCTGTTGTGGATGAGATCATATCAAAGCAAAACAATCAAATTTCTGAATTTAACCTTTTTATGCCCCTCTGAAGTTAAAGACGGGGGTGCAACACAACAATCCTGAGGCACAGCCAGAAAAAAAACACAGCTGTCAAAATGCCACAGGCTTATCAATTTCATTGGCATTTGACAGGACCACAAATAAAGTCATATTCTGTGTGACGTGCCACAGTGTTCTTTGTGTCTTCCTGCTCTGCCTGTGTCCAAATACTGCACCTGCCCTCCTTGCAGCTGCGCGATTGGCTGCAGCTACAGTCAATCACTAGGATGTCAGTCTAGTTCTGTGGTAGCAGGCTAGACTGCATGTGGCTAGCGTGGTGCTAGCATAGTGCTTGGTTTGGCTAATGCAATGCTAGCATGTGGCTAGTTTCATGCTAGCGTGGACTGAGTTCGGTCATTTTTGTCCCTTTTCGGAGGGAGGGTGTTTTTGTTTTTAAATTAAGTGTCTTCAGTTTAGTCACTGTCTTTCTTAGTGTGTCTGTTACTGACTATGTCTCTTATTTGATTTAATATTTTAAGTTAGTGTTCATTTGTCATAGTTTAATGTTAACTTAATTTATTAATTAAAAAAAAAAAAAAACTTATTTGTATGTTTGCTTCAGTTTCCCCTTCTTCATTTTTCCCTGGGTTACTTTTAAATTATTGTTCCACCTCTCATCCCATAGCCCCAGTTTGGGAACCACTGCCCTAGCCAAACCTTGAGGTCAACAGTGATTTCTTAGAGCCCTATCTTACGGTAACTTATGCCTCTCCGGTCTAAATTACACTAAACACTACACAGCATTTGCCACCAGCTTTGTGTGGAAATACTTAAAAAGAAGCAATGAAGACGCAAAGTGTGCCATCTGGACAAGGGATCAAATGAGCAAATGACATTTGGAATCTCAGATAAAATTCCAAGTGAAAGCCCAAAGTGTGAAAGAACATGGGATCGCACTTTATCCAAAACTCTGCAAGGTGAAATACTGGCAGAGACGGCAGCATATGATGGCTTTAACTTCAGCAGTTGGCTGTGGCGTACTGTGCATTGCTCCAAAGAAAGAAAGACGGACAAAACCTCCTGAAGAATTCATCTGAAAATCTCACATCAAGCGAGAGCTTTTTGCTTTTTCACTTTGAGTGAAGACTGACTTTTGTTCGGCTGACTATATCTGACACAGCTGGGTTCATCGTGACAGACTTTGCAGCAGTCGCGTCTGAACGTGAACGGAATATAGAATGGGTCTCAGCTTAATATCTTGACTTTGAAAACATCAAACGATTTGCTTCAATGAATTTTGTTTGTTTAAAATGTGAAGAATTGTAAAATATTAGAAAGAAGATCACACACAATAAACTTGGCATTTCATCCTCGCAGCTGTAATGAAGTTCGAGCTGCATGCGCAGTGTATTAGTACCACCAGATAACACTCTCAAATGTTGCCTGAAATATGACCTATGTGTTTTGACAATAGCCAAAATTATACCTAAAAACAAGTGTTTCCCAGGTTACATAGTGTACTTCTGTTCACAGGGTAGAAAATGTCTCATTTTCAGGAAAAAACACATTTTTTACACCCTCAGCGTACAACTCAATTTGGTGCTCCATGCATGAAAATGTTAAATAGATAACTAGATGAGGATCACCATAAAAGCTGATACTATCTGATATATGTATTCAATATGCTGCAGAATATTCCTGACTGGACCAGAGTCGCAGCAGTAATATGACCCAAAGCAGGAGCAGAACAATTTCAGTGCTCACAGTTTTGGCCGTCTCAGTCTCATAACATTTTGTGTTTGTGTCAACACTCCTGATCACAGAATGCTGAAATTCTCTTTTGCCTCCAGCTAGGGTGAAGGGTCAGCGACTGAATGTTGCAACCCATCAAGCAGCTCAGTGTTTATACCTTTATATATATATATATGACCACAGCCCAACAAAGGGGAGATGGCCTCACAAAATCATCATGAAACCATCCCGTTGCCCTGATTACTCTCATACAATACCCATGAAAGCAGTGTTAATTTTGACAGCAAATTTTGATTCAGCTTAGTCGCCATATGCTCAATACCATCTCAGCTTTAGTCATCTGAAGTGTTCTAGTTTTAGTCTAGCTATAGTCGACTAAATATCACAAGATTTCAGTCGACTAAAATATAACAGAATATTAATATTATTCAAATGTTTCTCTAGAATTCCCAAACTCAAACTCCTGAAATGAAACATCTATAAACCTGTTATTAACATCAAGTATACCACATTTTTGCTCCTTTCTCCCATGTATTTCAAACAGTAAGTATACTACATTACTTCAAACATGCGTTCTTTGTTTTGTTACATATATGAGGGCTAATTGCTAATGTATGGTTATAGTTACTGGGTCAAATGTTAACAATATTATATATTGTAGACCTGTCCTGCATAATTGCTTTGTGTTAATCCATGAATAGTTAAAAAACTACAACCCATGATTAGACATTAACACTAAAACATTACTCTGGCAACCCAGTCACCTTTTTTGCCTGGGGCATCATGTTTACTGTGAGCACAGTTATGTTCTCTATATTCACAGTCAGAGTCAGTGTGCCCTTTGGCCATTCTGTTTGATACTGTAGAGCTGCTGTTAAGCAATAAACATTTTTAAATAGCACCAAAACGACTCTCAGAAATTACTGTAGCTTCATATAAGGTCACTGGAAACACGGCACTGAGCACAAGTTGAAAGCGCGAGTTGAAAAAGTTGCATGAGGACCAGGCAGAGCAGAGGGACAGAGACGCCACTTGCCCACAGACAGCTGCTGAGCTCCCAGGAGCTTCGGAGGAGAGAGCTGGGGGCAGAGATGCAGCATTCGGAGGGATAAACACCATGAGTCAGAAAGTTTATAACATGAACGTTTTTCATGGAAAAACAAAGATTCATTTGCTCTGGCGGATACCCTACTGTTTAGACAGATTTCCACCCGTCTTGGATTTCTTCAAGCCACTTGCAACCATTTGAAACCCAGATGGGCTGTCAAGTTTTCAGCTTAGTTTTGGAGCGAGATTTAGTTTCTGTGAAGTGCATTTTATGTGCAGACCTTTTGTAACATTACCGACAACAGGGTCAGGTCACGTCAACACTCAAATGAACAACTCTCCGTCATCAATCATCATTGTCACTGATGATAAGGTATGATTGGTTGATGGTTGATCAGCATATTTGCCAACCCCCCAGACAAATTGGGAGACCAAACCTAGTCTGGGTATCTGGAGATCTTCCCCCGGAAAACTGACTTTCAGAGACTGTTTCCTGCATTAGTGAATTTATGAACTAATTCTGTAGCCAAATAAAGAGCCTAAGTCACGCCCCCTCCGGTCTGCCACATGGGACCTAAATTAATTTTTTTTTTTTAAAAAGAATGGCAGTCAATGGCAAGACGCAAATTATGTTATGTGCTAATGTTATGTTTTTTCAAAACCATGACGTTACTGACGCAACTGTGTCTTTCTAATCATGTCTATCCACAGTCTGATACTTTAGCATTCTTACGACAAACTGCAACTGTCTTGACTTGAAAGATTAGCTTTTAAGTTGACAAACGTACTGTATGTGTGATTCTTGGTGCAATTCAAACGGGATCAAAAAAATACTTGACCATTTTTCCAAAGTTAAGCTCCAGGAGCACAGGGTCATTGAAAAAAAAAAAAAAAGTGACTCTCTGGACAATCTGGAGGGTTTGTGAGAAGCTACATCTTCAAACAGTACCATTGTATGAAAAGTAAATGAAGGAGAACCACACATTATTCAAAGACAGCGGGTCCCGCAGGATAATTTTAAAAACAATCTAGATTTTATTCGACCAGAAGGCCGGCCAAGAAATAGAAGGGAGGGGACAGAGTTCTGAGCTGAATTATTTAGTTTGGGTTTGTTACATTTTTCTTATTGATGAGGTGCTTTCA
>JAJHUR010101373.1:0-11164 GCA_027495735.1 Lutjanus campechanus | reverse complement strand
TTTTTGTGCCTTTGCACGGAGCGACAGTGGCTGTTTCCTCCTCTTTCTCCTTCCAGCCTTTGTGTTAAACTAAACTAAGCGGCTGCTGGTGGTAGCTTCACATTTACTGTACAGACATGAGGGTGTTATTGATCTTTTCATGTGACTCTCAGCAAGAAAACCAATAAGTCAAACTGTTCCTTCTGAGATCATAGTTTAGCATTTCCACAGCATTGCCGGCACACTTCAATAACCCCTTTTCCTGCACACGCCATCTTGAACAAGATATAAGTAGGTTTATTGTGATAAATGCAGGGAACATGGGAGACGTAGAGAGTCACTCTTAACACTCGTCATTTCATTCCTTTGGGGAACTTGTCTATTCCACAGAAGCTTGATCCTCCTCCCCCAGGACAGAATATTCCTCTGCGGTCTCTCTGCTGCAGCTCCGTCATGCTGGGAGCAGGACCGGGCCACAGAGAGCCTCCGCTGGACTCCAGCTGAGGGTTTGACAGGCTCTTGTCTTCAATTCCTGGATGAAGGAAACCACCCTGGGACTTCCCCTGGGTCAGACAAGAAGAGAGGAAGAGAAGGAGAACAAACACACAAAGTAACACAAAAAAAATCCTCACTTTTCCACAGCAGATATCTCTCAGACAAAGAAATATTTACATTGCGCAGTTTTGAATACTAATTCTGCTTCTCAGAAACAGTTATTTACCAGAGCTGTTTATTCATAGCTTATCAGAGGGATCATAAAATGTTGAATTAACTCTGATGAGTGTGAGGTTTCAAAAACACTCGATAGCTTTCACACTCTCAGGGCTAAAATAACAGTTCAATAATGTTTTTTTTTTGTGTGTGTGTGTGTGTGTTCTGCTCTTCACACACATGCTAATTAAGACAATTAACCTTCACACCTAAAATCAAAACAGTGGTAACACCTGACAGATGTTACACCCTGACAGATTTCAGACCACCTAGGTCATCATACGACTCACACCCATCACTCATCAACAGACAATACACACATAAAGATACACATGACCTTGAAGCAATATGAAGGATGAAGGCAGAGAAGCAACGAAAAACTTATTTTAAACTTTTGACACGCACGCACTAGTCTTTTTTCCCGCCCCCAGTCTTTATAAAGAAACAAAACACTGAAAAATCCTTAAAGGGATAGCTCAGATTTCTTTTAAGTGGGGTTGCTTGAGGTTCTTATATACAGTCAGTCTATAACCTGCAGTAGATGGAGGTCGGCACACCCCCTTAGTTTGGAGAAACAGCATGAGTACCGGCGTAGGAAGCTCAGCAATGTACTGCTGTGGACGGGGTCTGCAGCAAAATGTATTTTAGGCACCTGAAAAAAAGACCCACCTAAAAAAAAAAAACAATCAATGCCAGTTGAAGTGTACGTTATATTTAAAACATTTTCAGAGCTTTACTGTGCTTTCAGACAACCTTTTCCGACGGGAAACCGTAAGCCAAATTTCACTCTCCTTAAAGCAACCACACTCCTTTGGCAAAAATAGTAATTTTACCTCACAGGACAACGGTAACTTCCTTGTATGAAAACACACATTTTAAAATCCTTACCAGATCTGACTAGTGCTTAAATATTGGAACTAGAAATGAGAGAACATGACCAACAAGATATTAACAGGTCGGGATTTATAGTGTTCCTGACATTAACCGTGTAATTTCCCATAACTTATGGTGTAAATTCCTCACATGAATCAGTATATAAAATACTAGTACTTAAATATAGGTAGCAGAAGAAAACAAGACTACTAACAACTGGGTAATAACATACTGTACATATAAACCTATATCTTTAATTACACAATAAGGGACACAATTTGCAGGGAGTTTTTATTCTATAATTACACAAAAACACAAGCTCTGTACTGTTCTCCTATTACTCTGTAAATACAGGGTACTTACTCTCAACTACATTATAAAGTGCCAAATTATATTCTTGAAAATCTTACACCACTAATGACAGAAGTTAATGGTTGGGTGCTTCAGAAGTCAAAGCACAGGCAATAAATATTGCAAATATGATGTACTCCAAGAATATAGAATTCTGACCTTTCTTGTAAAGCACGATTCAAATCAGATGCAAGTGGAGGAGGAAGGCAGAGTGGAGAGCGATGTGAAGTGTTTAGCGAGGAGATGAGTTCTCAGCTCACGCTGTGAGTGACGCTGCAGTCCTGGCCGAGGTGGAAAGGTCAGCCCATCATTTGGGAGCCTGGAGGGAAAGAAGTCAAGACCGAGTGAAGCCACAACCAGCTCGCTGCAGGCAAGGCAGACTGAGGGAATTCACACATGAATCACACACACTCATTACACACACCGCATCACCACATTCATTATGATACCTGGATATATTAGCCAGCCCCGCGGCAGTGAGAAAGCAAGGCTGCGATTTCTCACTCCTGTTCATTCTGCAGATTGGAAGACTAAAGAGTTAAACAACTATCCCCCCGGAGCTCTGCTGCTCAGTCACAGAAAAAAAAAAAAGACAACTTGTAAACAGAGAGTAAACATCAAGCCATGTTCATGGGTGACAAAACTCAGCTACCCTGAAACATCTTCACTAAACTGTCTGTACAGTATCCTCCTCTTGGCTGATAAGTGTGTCTGTGTAATCAGCTGGTAAACATTTCATAATCTTGGATACACAGCATGCAACTGTTATCAGCTCATTGCACTGAAAAGTGCATGCAACGAGGCTGATTTGACTGCACATATGACATAACATGCAAAGTGGTTACAACGATTTACCATGAAAACATGAACCTCTGAAGGAACACCAGGCTGACTCACCTTTAAAGGGACAGTTCAGATTATTTGGAGTGGAGTTGTAAGAGGTATTTGATAGTCAGTGAATTACCTACAGTAGATGGCAGTCAGCACGCCCCCAGTTTGAAAAAGCAGCGGGCACACTGGTGAAGGAAGCTAAGCAATTTACTGCTGTTAGACTGACAGGATCAGCAGAAAAAAATATTTTAGCCTTTTTTAAAAGAAAAAAATCTATATCAGTTTAAATGTTCACTATATTTAGAATATTTTCATCACATTACAGAAAATAATTAACTATAATCAGTCAAGCATTTTTTTTTTTGGTAAAAATGCACTTTCTTTGCACTGAAAATGTTTTGAGCTGTTTAAAAAGGAAAAACAATATTTGTGGAACTCATGGTTTCATGGCTGCGTCCAGTGTTTTAGTGTTAAGTGCAGTTTTTTAAGTAATCCAAAAGATTAAGTATTAAGATTAAGTAGCTTTTTTTTATAATCCACTGTATTACTTCACTAAATACAAAATTGTGCTGTAATTTGTATTCAGTAACTGACTACATTTCAAAGTAATCAGTAATCTGACCTAATCCTTGCTGTCAGACAGCGTTTTGCGCTGTTATATAAGTCAAATATCGCTCTCTGCAAACCAACCGGACTCCACTGGCAAAATCAGAAATCTGTCTTGATCGGCGAGTTTGCTTGTGATATTGTGCGACTTTGGTGAATCCAAACTAACAAAGTCACACAATAAGACAAACAAAGTAACTGACTGAGGCAACTGTAGACCAGGAACTCCTGTGTTCTGTGAGGTAAAATGAAAGATTTTACCAATGGAGTTTGGTGGGTCATGACTGAAAGAACGAGATTGCGGATACAAGTGGCTGAAATAGGTTTTCTCAGGAGTCTGGCTGGCATCTCCTTTAGGGATAGGGGTGAGAGGCTCAGTCATCCGTGAGGAACTCGGAGTAGAGTCGCTGCTTCTTTGCATAGAAAGGAGCCGGGATCAGTTGAGGTGGTTCAGGCATCTCGTAAGGATGCCGCCTGGTGTCCAGCTGAGAGGAGGCCACGGGGCAGACCAAGGACTAGGTGGAGGGATTGTATCTCCACCCTGGCCTGGGAACATCTCGGGATCCCCCAGTCAGGGCTGGTTAATGTAGCCAGGGAAAGGGATGTCTGGGATCCCCTGCTGGAACTTCTAGCTCCACGACCCGATTTTTGGATAAGCGGTTGAAGATGGATGGATGGAGTGCAAGAGAACAATATTTGGCTTACAATATGGCGGAAAAGGCTGTCTGACAGCAAGGTAGAGCAGTTAAAATATTAAAATATTAAACTTAAACCGATATAGATTTTTTTTAGGTGGCTAAAATATGTTTCGCTGCTGACCCTGTCCACTATCGCCTCACACACACCCACTTCGAATAATCTGAACTATCCCTTTAAGTGGACAAAAAAGTCAGTTATTATGTCTTGTAAAAATGCAACGCTGTCACATGCTTTAGTAAACAGAGCAGACGTCAGGCTTGATAGAACCATGGCTGCTGTAGTGAGGAGGAACACATGGCCTCAGGGTATTCTGTGTGTGTGTGTGTGCATGTGTGTGTGTGTGTGTGTGTGTGTGTGTGTGCGTGTGGCTCGTTTCCTCTGGAGTCGTGTCCTTCACTGTCTCTGCATTCACCTGGATATTCTGTGCATTATAGTGCGCGTCAGCAAGAAATCACTGAAGCAGAGAAGGCTTAAAGCAAATACATATTAATTTTCTCAGCACATATATAAAACAACTCCTCCCCAGACTCAGAGTTTGCCCTCTTCTCTGCTTCTCTCTCTCTGTCATGAACAAAAAAACACACACACACACACACACACACACACGCACACACACACACACATACACATACACACACACACACTCTTATTCCACAGACATTTTGCAGAAGCCGTGGGCAATTCCCCTCCGAACTCAGCCTTTTTCCTTTCCCATTTTCCTTTAAATGCACAAATGCACCATCTCCCCTTCACTCACCATCTTCAATTTTGACTTCCTCTGCCTTGCCTTCTTTGTTTTGAAGCCCCCCCAACACCACCACATCCCCTCCCCATCTCCAAACCACCTCAGTGGGTGCCAAGCAGTCAAAGCAGTGGCTTGATCCTGGCACTTATGAAAGGAGCTCTTTGATAAGCCTCGGCCAGGAGCAACACAAGGGAAGCAATCAGAGACACAAACTCAACTAGAGATGAGGCATCTACTGTGTTTGCTTGTGTGTTTGTGATGTTGTTTTGTTTCTTTGACCTGTTAAACTTTCCTCTTGAAAAAAAAAAAAAAAAATCAAATCCTTGAAAGACTTTTTTTTTTATTCTTCCATGTTTTGTGGTTTTCCCTTGTGCACTTCTGAAACTCCTGCCTCCCCATCTCTTTGTAACCAGGGAGAACAACAAAGTGATTAAAAGCGTTTGAGGTGTGTTTGGATGTGGCTGATGCCTGGACACAGTGCTACTGAGGTTGTGGTTTCCTGTTCTTGCCTTGTCCACATCCGCTCACTTATTGTATTTCAAAAGCTTTCTCTCTCATGACAGTCCAGTCAGCTGTGCTGCACAAAGCCTGTCTGAGCTCTCTTTCAATAACAAATAACACAGGAATTAAAGTAGATGCATAAAGAAAAACGCCTTTGTTTTACAACAGGTCTATCTTTTGTAGTGCTGGCCATCATTTCTGTAGATTATGACGATATTTTACATACAAACATAGCTGCTTCGGTGTCATTCTGCAGTTTTTCAACTGATTGCATCCCTTATGATGCTTGTGCGTTTGAGAGGTGCTCAGCTAAAGAATGTTCTTCACACACAGATGGACTTTAGAGCCTGACACGTACTTCAATAAAAAGGTGTTCTGGTCAGTGTTTGAGTGAAAAATGACTTAAAATAGAATTGAGACCAAGCAGATCTAGTTGTACTCTATTTTGATGTAGTTGGCCTGCTGTAAATGGCAATTTAGCCCAGTCTCATTTCCAGCTCGTCACGGAGTGACGATTTGTCACCGCCCGACGGCGATTCATATGGATGCAGACGCGACCCATGAAAGCGACTCACTGGGCTTTTCAAGTGACTTCAGTGTAAACCCATCCATGGCTGTTTAAGATGCCCCGAGCTGTTCACTTAATATAAAGAAGGAGAAAGTCCACACGTGGAGGAGGTGGGGTGGATGAAGGGCTCAAGCAAACACAGGGCTTCCACCCTGGAGACAGGAGTTCACGTCCCATGTGAAACTAAAATGTTATTAAAAGGTGTAAGCTACATAACATTATGTGTGTCACCTTTCGTGTTGCAAGTGACACGTGACTTTTGTCAAGTCACTTTTGTTTTGCAAGACATAGTTATGGTAACCCTAAACATGGTCTTATTCTGAACCTAACCAAGTAGTTTTTGTGCATAAACCAAATTGCAACATTTTCACAGCATAAATCAGGTGCAAAAAGGTCAGTTCATGTTGATAATCACATGTTAAACAGGCTCTCTAGCCGGGTCAGTTACAGCTGCTAAAGGGTACCTTGTGCTTCAGTATCAAATTGTTGGTATGTGATGAGCTGGGATGTAAACAGGTTGGAAAAACGAGCATATAAACTGAGCACTAATTTAATTATTCATTTCAAATCACTAAAGAACATACTGTACAGTATATGTGAGTACTTACTGAAAATTTAGGATTACATTTTGCATTTAGTATGCAAATACTTTAAAGTAGCTATAATTGATATCTTTATATTAACAAATGATGACATGACTACTTGTATGTGCCAGGGGTCGCTCATATCGACAGATCCACAGATAACTGACACTCAAATCTGCAGGTTGCTCTATGAAGCATTTGCACGTCCTCTACTCATTGTTTTGGTTTTACAAGACTGTGCACTACCTGTTTGATGCTTAATAGCTGAGAGACGCAGTTAGCTACTACCTGGCAAACATAGTGGAGTATTTAGCTGCTGAAGAGACAAATAAGAAAAAAAGAGACCAAAAAGGAGTGCAAATATTGCACTTAAAATAATTAGGTGTCCAAAAACATGATGCTAATGTTGCTCTGTAGCTGCTGGATTTGTAAATAAGCAACAAAAATTCAAAATATGAACCTTAAAGGTGATGATATGTTGTGTTTAGGGTTTTCCAAAGTCAATTATTGCAGATTTAAAGTATTGAATTGTGATCAATTACCCAAACAATTACCTGCTAAGTTAACAACATGCAAGGACAAGTTCTTTCTTCCTGTTTTCTTGGTTTTGTAATGCTTCATCCCTGAACACTGCAGTCCTTGTCACAACTGTCCTGTTGGTGTGGGGATGGCAGTAAGCAGATATGCTCTTCCTCCATGCTACATATACAATTTAACAAATTTACACCAAATTAGTGCATATATGCAGTTTTTAAAAGGTGGCTAGGCCCACTAAAAACAGGCAATTGACCCTTTTCCCATTGCCTATAGACGAGCTGCCTCTGTTTTTCTTTTCTGATGCACTCTGGAGAGTTGAGACTCAAGTTTGTGCAGGAGATCAGAGAGAAAAAAAAGTATTTAAAAGTCTCCGTGTGTTCAGCTCTCAGTACTTTTGTAGCTTCTAACTGAATCTCTGTGGTATGTTAGTTAGTATGTTAGTTTTTGTCCTGTGTCGCTGTTTGTGCTTTCAGGTATCTGCTTTATTTTACTATTTCATGGTTGCTTTCAGCTGGATGGGAACCGTGTTGAGTTACTGCTGCTGAAAACCCAACATTTGCTGATTTTGACTTCACTGATTCCACTGAAAAACAGTGGAAAACTAGCTCACGTGGGTGTCATATTTGCATCACTGTCTATTGGAGCTGGAGACGATAAATACCTGTTACTACTGCAGTCATTTAACCCGGGAGTGAATGCTGATTGTACCCTTTCCCACTGAAGACAAAAGGCAGATTTTGGGTGTTATTGGGTTGTTGTTGGTTTTTTTTGTCCAGTGTAAAAGAGGAAATAGTGTCACCAGATACCTTTTTTTTCCCAGGAATAGGCTTGATTGTGGCGTAGCACATTGGTTTCCCCATTGAGTGGTGCCACAGAAACCCAGTAAAATCCTCTACTGCAGCAAAAAGGTTGAGAACCTTTGTCTGGCGTCCCATCTGCCAGCAATGCCAAATTTATTTGGAGGAACACATCATGGCCGAGCTGGTAGGACTGGGAAGCAGACCTTTGCCGTGAACTTTAACTCTGCACCACTTGTGGCCCTCAAACTGTTTAAAAAATCAGACATCTGTGAGGCATAGCAAAAAAAAATGCAACTCACAACTTGAAAATCGGTCACTACCACATGCAGCAATTCAGGGTTTCAAAACATGTCACTTCCATTAAAATACGTTTTACCACCACTGTCATTGACACTGATGGATTCTCTCCCTATATGCTCCAACAAATCAAGCAAAACAAACCAGCTCCACTGATATAAAGCTCAGCTGTCACAGCAGTTAACTCCCTCTCCATGTTGTACCTCTTGATCCCCTTCTGCCTCTCTATTGCTTGTCTCCCCATCTTTCTCATCTCTCTTTCATCGCCATCGCGCTCTGTTTGTCCTCTCTAGTGTGCATTGATCTCTGTGGTTCAGAGATTTAGAGATTCGGGGCACAGTGATCTGACTGGCTCTTACAGCCGGCAGGTGCGAAGAACAAACAATGGCCCCCTAAACAAACCCCAAAACCAATTTAGGGCTTGTGTGCTTCCTCATATAGGCAAACTCCATGTCTGTTATGAGGAATAAAACAAAACAGGCAAATATGCATTGCAGGCGCACCTGGTGTGCCAGTTATTTGGGTACGTCTCGCAGACTCCATGATAAATTAGACAACCAACTGGTGATGTCATAAGTTTGCAACTGAAGTTTAATGATGATGAAGAGAGAGAAATGCAGCAGAATAACTGGTGATATGTCAAGTGTAGTGGTGACAAATAGTCAGGCATCCTGCTCATTGATCCATCTCAATCCGTCACAAGAGCTCTGTCCAGCTCCGGCACAAACAGTTCCGTCTAAGCCAGGAATAGTCAAGCGTGTGACGTGGAAAGCCAAGAGTCTGCAGATTTTTATTCCAACCAATGACTCCACCAGCTGATTTCACCGAGTAGCACAAGTTTAAACAGAGAGGCAGAACTGATCAGTGGAAACACCTGGTGAACTAAAAACCTGTTAGAGGGAAAAATGGCCCTCTTATCCGACAGACAAAAATACACTGAAATATACATAAAGAGCTGAAGAAAAACGACACTGAACAACAAGCTCAAAGCATGCTGACTAATTGAAACAGCCACACCTACAGGATTCTAGCCCTGATTCTCCACTCACCAACAGTTTTTGGAAATCGCTGACAAAAGATCAGAGGAAAATCAGTTTTGCTCAGTGCTCACAAACCGATGTATGAACGGTTCAAAGACGTGACCTGAGAGCTCGCTGATGCCTTGAAGATGCATAAAAGGTATTAAACAGATTCATAATTGCCAACCCTCATGATTTTTACAATTCTCAACTATTTCTCCCGATATCTGACAAAGTTTTACACCTTTTTATCCTTTTCATAATCACAACCTGTTTCTGTCACTGTACAACGTGTGTAAGTTTTAAGGCTCGTCTGCTGTTTCCAACAATAACAATACAGCTACAACAAATGTTATTTCCTGGCACGCATTTAACGAGAGAGCTGCTCTGAGGGGCAGGAGCAAACAAAATGAATGCATGATTGAATGAACTGATGAATATTACTTTATGCCAGAAATTAGCGCAATTCACGCCAGAGGGGTGAATTAGTCTGTATTCTTTTCTGAGAACTAAAATGGAAAGCATTTAACATAAAAAGCTGTTGTTGTTGAACTTTAAAAATAAGCAGAATGCAGTAAACAAAGTTTCTGAAAATCAAACAGAATCCTGTGTCATGTGTCCTGCTTTGGTTTCAAAATCCTTCCTATTTTTGAGGTTTCAAGGTTGGTACGTGTGATCGGGTTTAATATCTGGTTGTGTGGGGGGACGGGTTGGGGAGCCATGCAATGAGCAGTACTGAGAAGGTTACTTTTGAAACGTAATAAGTTACAATTAGTAATGTGACTATTTTAATTACATCAAAGTAATGTAACTTATTGAATTGGACTACTTTTTTATTACCTTTCTAACAAATCTCCGGAACATTGTGCATTGATTTGGTTGGCAGATGAGACATGCATCAAAGTCAAACAAGAGTACCGATCAAAATTTGAGCGTCTACTGCCCAAAACAAATAAGCCTGTCTGATGTTGAGACAGCTCCTGGAAACCATTCCATCCTCGATGCTGTTTCACTCAAATTAGTCCGAACAGCTTTGCTGACCTGTGCTGTGTGCCAAAAGAAGGAACTCCTGCCCGGAGAAAAGATGCTAAGCAACAGAATGAATATATATATATTCATAGACATACATATGCTTTTTACAGGAAAGAATATATTCAGATGTAACCCCTTTGTAATAACCAATATTTTGATTGTAACTTTTATTTAAGTACAAGTTACACTCTAACAGATTACAGTTACATTTATTCTGTAATTTAATTACGTAATGCCATTACATGTAACTAGTTACTCACCAAAACTGGCAATGAGCTACTGTCAGTGAGAGCAGACACAGGCTGGGGGAGGAAAGGAAAGGACACGAGCTGGGAACAAGAGGCGGAAGAGCACTGGAGCAGCAGCCAGAGAAGCCCAAATGTTGAAAAAAAATTTAGCAGAAAGTACATAAAGTTATAAACTACTTTACTTGTTTAAACTACATCAGTAATACTCTGCACACTGAAGCTATTAATAACTTCTCGTTTGTGTTTTCATGACAAACTGTAGTCTGGAGAGCAGACAGACTCCTGCACGATCCTTTCCCATCATTGATCAGTCCTGTACAGCGTGCAAACCTCTTCAAGATTCCTCATTACAACACAGAAGGTTGTGTCCTGTGAACAAAACAGCAACTCGATGACTTTGAAAGTCATGTAGTCAGATAGTTACTTTTCAGACATGATTGTAACAGTCTGAATATAACTGATCATTTTCGTGAACTTGAGCTGCACATCACTGGATTGTGTGTGGTGTTGAGCTACCAGCTGTATTGGCTTCAGTTTTGTGATTCAAAGCCAGAGATATCAGTGCAAAAAAATAAAAGCCCGCCTCTGCTGTTTTTACCATTGCCTCTGTGAGACTGACATGAACACTTTTTGTTTTTTTTTCAAAATTTGCAGTTCACACTGACATGGATGTGCCACATTCTCTCCATCAAATGTGATTTATTTGTCCATTTTGTGCTCTGATCTGTATTAGAGCAAAAACAGAGGACCGACCTCTCTGCACACATTTTACATGATGGCTAT
>JAJHUR010101364.1:0-16983 GCA_027495735.1 Lutjanus campechanus | reverse complement strand
GCACATTAAAAACACAGGAAAAATTCTTCTGTGCACACAAAAGGTTTATTTCTCTCAAATTTTGTTCACAAAGATAATCCATCCACCTGACAGGTGTGGCATATACAGATCCTGATTAAACACCATGTTTATTGCACAGGTGTGCCTTGGACTGGTCACAATAAAAAGTCAATAAAATGTGCAGTTTTACCTTGAAAACATACATTTATGAACACAGATATCATTTTTCCCCAGGAGTGCAAAGTCATGATCCCCCTGCCTCTAATTGGCTAACACTGATATTGTTACCCTAACCCTAATCAATCACTCCTCATGCCTAAACCCAACCAATAGTGAAACAGTTCACCAGTCATCAAAACAGGAAGCGAAAATGTTTTTTAACCAATGAAATACAACGGCTCTCCTCCTGTGATTGAGTGGTTTGCTGTGGTGTTCACACCAGAAATTAACTGCTGAAGAGTTCTCTTGACAGTGATACTGAGACCGGCCCTTCAAGGCAGACCGTAGAGCAGCTGTTTGGTCCGGACCAGAGTGAAGAGACGTTTATTAGGTTCTGAATTATGGCTGTTTCACACAGAGCTACAGATACCTTTTTTTTCCCAAGGAGGGCAAAGTCACAACCTGCCGTACTCTGCCTCTGATTGGCCTTCACTGATATTCTTACCTGACCAATCACCTCTCATGCCTAAAGCTAACAAATCCAACCCACAAAGGTGATGAATACTAGCCAATAACAGGCAGAGTAGGACGGGTCATGACTTTGCCCTCTCGGGAAAAATAAAATGGTCTAGCCCTACACGAAATAACCATAGTTCAGAGCCTAAAACGGAGCTAAAACTGCACATTTCAGAATGGCCTTTTGTTGTGACCAGTCGAAGGCACCGTCTGTGCAGTGTTAATGCTGCTTAATTAACATCACACCTGTTAGATGGATGGATTATTTTGGCAAATGAAAAGTGCTCACAGGAGAAGTCTTAGATCTTAAACTCTCAACTTGGGAGCAAAACCAAAAAGTGTTGCGTTTATATTTTTTGTTGAGCGTACACGCTTCACGCTTTACTGTCCTCTGTGCCCACTCTCTAATGAAATGTATCACTGGGGAGGCACTTAGATGGCAGGACAATTACCCAAAGAGCTGTTTTCACTGGAACTGCAATCAAGCATCTGGAAGACGGAGCCATCCATAATCAGCCTTTAAGCCAAAGCTTTACGGTTTTCTGTCGTGACAGTATATGTATTCACTGTTGTCAAGCTGATTCTCTGTTTAGGTGTGGATTCCATTAGGAATGTTATATAAGGTTGGATGCGAGGCTCTTTATTCACTATAATAGGACAAACCAATGGATCCAATGCTCTCGGTCACTTCCAGCAGTTTCACTTCAATTATGTATAAAAAAAGAAAATGCTGGGACAGTTGAGCAGCTCAGACTCAATAGCATGTCGAGAACAGCCATCCTTGTGATTTTACAGCTGGTTTGCAATTGCAGCATAATTATAGATTAAGAAAACATGACTTGTGTCAATGAAATAATGGCAGCCCATTGACAAAAACGCCTTTAGCAGCCCAACACCTGGTGAAAGACCAATTGTTAGGTTTAACCGCATGCCAGCTTGAAAAGAACACTGCCGGTACACTGGGTTCATTTTTCCAGCATTTGTCTTTGTAATGAACCAAAATTTCTCTTTGGGATGTGGACCTGCCATTTGTACGAAGCTTAAACAAATTGTGTTCCAATAACTTTTTCAGTGACCCAGAGGTGATTTGACTTTCCTTCAACTCGCACACTATTAGTCAAAATATCACATTTCTGTTTCTTCTGCGAGGACTCAATGTACAATCGCTGAGTGTCCAGCAGAGTTGTTGACTTGACTGATGGTGGCCACAACTTAATAACAGAGTCTGTCACGTGTGGTTTTTAATTCCTAATCATGCACAATGCTAACGCTTGCGCAATGGATTCCCAAGCACACGGGTACTACTACACAGATGGGGCTGGTCAGATCCAGGACCAGGCCCAACCCCAGCCACCCTGACTGCTAATACATGATGAATATGTAGTAGAGATCAAGTCGTGCTCAATAAACTGCTGAAACACATTTGTGAAATTATAATTAGATTTCTGTTGGAGGTATGTTGAAGGCAACCAGCCTTTTAATTCTAATACTACGTTTATGTGTTTTCAGCTCCAAAGCAGGGCAAAAATAGATCAAGCACTAGTTCGGTATTTTGGGAAATACACGTATTTGCCTTCTTGCTGAGACTGAGATGATCAGTACCACTTACAAATCTGGGTGGTACATGTATAGCTAGAACTATCAGCTGACTAACTTAGCTTAGCACAAAATCTGACTTCCAGCACTTCTAAAGCTCACTAACACATTATATCTAGTTAGTTTAATCCGACCAAAAATCAAAGTATAAAAGCAAAAAGTTGCAGAAAAAATTGATTGTATTTACATTCCGATCACTCAAAGCGCTTTACAAAACATGTCATATTCACACGTTCACATAGATATTCGTACACTAATGGGAGAGGCTGCCATGCAAGGTGCTTCTGTTCTTCAGAAACTAAACATTCACGTGCACTCACACACCGAGGGCTGTGCGTTCAGGGCTAATATGGGGCTCAGACTCGTGGGGATCTAACTGCTGATCTTTCAGTTAGTGGCACAGCTGCCCCTGTGTCTTCCCCTCTTTCCAGACTTCATGCTAAGCTAAGCTAACCAACAGCTGCCTGTAGCTTCAGACTTGGCGTACAGATGCGAGAGTGGTATTAATCTTCGTCTCTAACTCTCGACAAAAAGTGTATTTCCCCAAATGTGTAACTTTTCCGTCAAAGCTGGGGCAGGCAATTTTAGTTTTGACGTCATTGTGCAAAAGTTACAAAAAGTCTGAGAGTGAGAAACTTAGATTTCTGCTCCTCCTCTTTGCTTTGCTTTCACACTTAAGAAAATTTAGCCTGATCTTGTGGCCAATCACAGTTCGTTAAGATTGTTGAGTCTCTTCCTCCAGAACTTCCTCCAGAATCGCCTACCCCAGCTTTAAGAAGTCATATACCGTCTGCCAGTTTCATGCTCTTGAATAAAACTATCACGTATACTATGCACCTTTGGGTTTAAAGTAATGTACTTAAACATGTTGCACCAACAGGAGAGTATACAAAATATGTGTATGTGTACGATGACCTTTAAAGGTCCAGTGTGGTCCAGATTTTGGGGGGGTTATTGACAGAACATCAAAAAATTGAATATAATATTCAGAAATGTGTATTCATCAGTGTATAATCACCTAAGAATTGTGTTTGGGTTACTTTAGAATGAGACGTTTATATCTACAGAATAGAAGGGCAGGGTGAAACAAAGTGTTTGCATCTCACCACTAGATGCTACTAAATCCTACACACTGGTCCTTTAAAGGCGATGTTATTTTCAAATCTGGAAATCTGTTTTCTTGAGCAGCTGTTCTTTGCTTTTTTGTAGCTTCTTTATTTCAATTGTACATTGCATTAGCGTCCAGCAGCACTGTCAAAGACCACATTCATAAATTTTGTGGCTTTAACTGCATTACTTTGTCATCTTTCATGCAGGCGTACAGAAAAACAGACTATAGAATGCAACTGGGACACATCCCAGGCCTGTCTCACATATAACACACAGAGGCAGCCATCATAAA
The DNA here is from genome assembly GCA_027495735.1 of Lutjanus campechanus. NCBI lineage: Eukaryota > Metazoa > Chordata > Actinopteri > Lutjaniformes > Lutjanidae > Lutjanus > Lutjanus campechanus. Next base: position 13,310 of record JAJHUR010101364.1, on the reverse strand, counting down.
CGTCTCCACCACAAATTATGTTTTCATCTCATTATCTCTGCTCTTCAAAATTAAAATGTTTTTTTCCTCCTTCAAACACCAGATGTCGTATGGAATGACATATGCACGAGCCAACGTAGAGACACAAGTCTGGTGTCAGAATATGCTGATTCAGCGATTCTTCATTATACTGTGTTTGAAAAAGAGCAGGCTCCGCTACTGACAGAGGATAAATGCAGGAGAGATGCCTGATGGGGGACGCTGGTCTGTCCTGTGATTTAGCTACCAGTTGGAACTTCTCACAGCGGCACTGATTCACTTATACAAGTCATTTCAGTAGCCCGCGCTGAAGCCAACAGTAATGATGAGTTGCAGTGTGCCAACCACATGGTGGACGCCGCGCCACGAGTGGCCTGCTCAGACCTCAGACTGTCTGCACAGAGATACACCTTGCTGTTTGAATGATTGGGAATAGAGAAGAGTGCCAGAAAGACCGGGGGGGATATTTAGTCATCCTTTAATCAAACCGATCGTCTTCTTCTGCACATGCTTGGATGAATGTACACCCGCGCACCCACAAAGCATTTATCGAAAGACGTACATGGACACATGACAACTTTATCCCACAGGTGATACAGTTTACGAACTTGAAAGATGATTCTGCTGTTTAACTTTTTGTTGTTTCTCTCCATCCAGCTCTCTTCTTCCCGTCTCTCTCCTCCTCCTCCTCCTCCTCCTCCTCCTCCATCCCTTTTCTGTCTCCCACTTAAAGCTGCTTCTCCTCTCTGTTGACAGCTTTGCTCGGCTGAAAAAAAGAAGCAGAATTACTGAGTAAAAGGGAAAAAGAGAGCAAATAACAGCTCTTAGAATGTTTGGATTGTGAAACCAGAACATTAGTACAAACCATAATGGCTGGCCCAGAGAGCCCAGCGCCTCTCCAGAACTTCACTCTCACAGGCAATGATGTAACGCCAGCCATTTCATATGAAGCATTCGCTTGTTGCACTCCTCAAAGTCTATTTATACCTTCTTCGTCTACTCAAAATAAAGCGGCCTATGTTAGGCTGATGCCCTTTAAATAGCCTGTTTGTTTAAGCTGAGGGAATTAGAATACAACTTTATGGTGGCGATAGCTTACTATAATTCTGGAAAACTCTGAATTGCTTAGTGCCTGCAAAGTAGAAAAAGATGTGAGCTATTTATCACAAAAATGATGAAAAGAAGAGGTTTTTAATGTCAGAGGACCTCGCCTGTTAGTGATGATGTCCTGTGCTCAGATATCCATAAATGACTGAATTAATGGACATAAAATACAAGTGACTCACTCAACTGGCAGGTACAACCTGCTGCGCTGTCCAGGATAGATACTTTTACTACTACAAAGCAGTCTGTGCATGTGTGTGTGTGTGTGTGTGTGTGTGGCACGTGTGTTTGTGGTGCCAAACAGGCCTCAGTGTATACTACGCAGCAGAATAAACAAGTCTGTCTGTGTTCACAGTCTGTAATTAAAGCCGTATAAAAGTGCACACGCATGCAGTAAGAGCACACGTCATGGCCCTCAGCGGCTCTGTTTCCCTCAGCCCTCAGCATGGGTTTGACAACAGCTGACCTAAACCACCTATGGCGAACTTCTCTGCATATATGAAACATAAAAACATAGCATAAAAAAACCCTGCACAGGCGTGGGCCGCACGGTTCGCTTCGACGGAGCTGAATAAATGCTGCGTAATAACATGCTGCAGCTGCTCACAGCCGCCCTTTGCAGTCTTGCTTCGTCAAAGCCGGATCCACAGAGAGAGCAGCGCGCTGTATCAGCCGCCGCAGGGAGATTTGATTGTATTGGCTTATTTTGAAGGGTAATCAGACCTCCCAATGGCTCCGCCACCACCACCACCACCACCTCAGCCATAAAAATAACCTAGACATGAGAAAAGGCTGCATCATGCTGAATGCTGCCAGAGTTTGGCTTTAAACGTGCAGTGGGTCATAATCTACCGTGAGGTGAGCTCATCGGGGAGTCAGTCTCAAGACCTCACAGCGAAAAGATGACAGCTACCTGTGCTGTGTTCATCCTGGTGTGCAATCAAATGAATTCTGGGGCCAATACATCACATTTTCCTCCCTTAAGCATGCTGTTTTGTTGGGGTGTAAAGGCAGAATCGGTCAGATTTGTCCAAGCTGTTCGTAAAAGATAGTTGATTGTTGATTGTCTCATCTCCAGGACCTCCAAATATGTTTACGATGTTTTGGGTTTGTTAAAGTGTCCCGGGCAAAATAATGAGAAAATGAGGAAACACAAGAAAAGGGCAGGGTCTCTGCTGGAGGTGCACAGAGACGTCATGATTTGTATCTGTTTCTGTTCAGCTAGCAAAATTATCTGCATCTGTATTTGGATAGAAGACCAGAAGTGGGTGTGGTTTATACTTGTGTCACGTTGAACTGAGCACATTTTATTTTCTAACCTAATATTCACTGGCAATGCAATTGTTGTGCCTACAAATCATCACAATGATTTAATATTAAGGCTGTGACGAAAAACTGCAGTACCGCGGCCATGTGATGCACAGGGTTCACTGTAAATTTTATTTTGAAAGGTCAATCTTATGTCGAGATCAGCACGTGGTTTTATTCATACATCTATGGATCACATGTGTGGTCACACACACGTCAGGAACACAGCCTCTGATTGTCAGACACCACACAAGGCATCTTGGGATTTCCAGTGTGGGAAAAAAGGGTTAAATGACCACAGAAGGCATTCGGTGTTGGATTTATCATTATGGGTTTATTTGATCGAGTCTCCAAACAAGACGCTGCAGTTCAAGGCTGGATTATAAATTTCTGAAAGGGATACGATCACACTGAAGCAGTCGTCGTAAAGGTCCAATGCTAGCTTTAGCATCAGCTTAACATTAGATTTTCCTTCTTAGCTTAATCGAGGTTAAAGCCCCTCACTTTTCCAGCCAACAGGAAACAACAGATCTGACTTTTCTTAGTCTTGAGAAGCTGCAGCCTTTAACTTACATACTGTAACCTGAACTGTACATTTACTACCAGAATGACAGCTTACTGCCCCGCTATGAGCAGCTCCATCACATTCAGTCTGCTGCTCGCCTTCACTCACCTGCATGCCGCGTACGCTACTGCCCTATTCCTTAGAGTCCAATAAAACATATTTATTACGGCAGTCACGGTAGCCACCATCCTGCTGGATTATAGTTGCAGTGTCATCGTCTCATACAGCAGTTCTCATCTATGTCTCTTTTTATTTTTTAGCTAAACTAAGTTTTAAGCAACTGTCAGAAGCCCACCACCACCTCCCCTTTAACTGGGGGGATACTGAAATATCAGAAACTGCAAAAAATGTTTTATAAATCGAAAGATTCTGCTGTGCATTGGAAATAGAAATTATACGCTAAAAATATACAAGAATATAAAAATATCCTTCAGTTGCAGGGAATAATTGTAGTGCATTCATTTAGTCGTTTTCAACCTTTTTGAGTCACGATGTCCACAACTCCCATCTGTCCGAGACTGCTCAGGAATGACTGTATAACACATGAAAGCTACCAAACACACTTTATACTACAGGCACATGATATAACATAAAAAACATTCCCCAGTTTTAAAATATGGCCCACATTTCCCATCATCCCGACTGAGTAGTTAAATTTTAAGTTAAATTTTAAGTTAAATTTGCTGTTTTATGTTACAAAATGCAAATGTATGTTTTTGTTAGTGGTTGTGTCTTTTGCATATTTTTGAGTTCTTATCACTTATTTTAATGTCTTTAAGGGGCTGACGTCGCTGAGAGCTGATTCCCGCTGCTTCATGGCAAACCCCAGAAACGATCTTGCAACCCCTGTGGGGGTCCCCAACCCCAGGTTGAGAACCACTGCATTAAAGGATAACTTCGGTATTTTTCAACCTGGGCCCTATTTCCCCATGTGTATGTGTGTGTATGATTGATAGGTACAACTCGTTTTAAAATTGGTTCAGTATTGATGGAGGTGGATGCAGCCGGCAGCCGCGAAACAAGTTATAATGGTAGATATTGGGGCAAATTCGTCCGTAAAAGTTTGTGCATTAAACGTGCATTTTATTTCGCCACAGACCGGCTCACATCACCAGTGTAATCTCTGTCAACAGTATGCAAAGCGTCTCTCTTACCGTTCACTCTGTGACGACATCTCACAGGATCTTTGCTTGTTGAAGACTGTCTTCCTTGCAGTGAGTGGGACAGCTGTTTTCTTGAGGTGTGTTTGGTGAAGTGTTTCGGGATTAGATGTCTTCTCTTCTTGAGCTGGCAGTAGTCATCTTGAGAAAAGTGTGCACTGCAGACCCGATGGTCTGCAAGGTGCAGTTTCTGGACAGGAGTGTTAGCATCAAGTTGTAGCACAATTAGCCACAACTTCAGCATGTTGCTGTCCAACAAAGTCAGCCTATGAAAGCTGTACGGGGTGTTGCATGACATCCTGTTCTTGCACTTCGGCGAAGCACAAACACGAACCATTGTTTTCAATAGTTGCAGTAAAACTCAAGTGAACTCCGGGACAGCTAACTCCGCTCAGACCGGCTCTGACCAGCATACTGTTGACAGAGATTACACTGGCGATCTGATCCGGTCTGTGGTGAAAAAAAAGCATATTTAATACACAAACTTTTACGGACGAATTTGCCCCGATATCTACCGTTATAACTTGTTTCGCGGCTGTCGGCTGCATCCGCCTCCCTCAATACTGAACCAATTTTAAAACGAGTTGTACTTATCAATCACACACACACATACATATGGGGAAATAGGGCCCAAGTTGAAAAATACCGAATTTATCCTTTAATGCAGTGGTTCTCAACCTGGGGTTGGGGACCCCCACGGGGGTTGCAAGATCGTTTCTGGGGTTTGCCATGAAGCAGCGGGAATCAGCTCTCAGCGATGTCAGCCCCTTAAAGACATTAAGATAAGTGACAAGAACTCTAAATCAGTGACTGATTAAGGTAGACGCAATCTTTGTTATCTACGCTGAGGGACTCATAGAGCCGACAAGGAACTTAAAATAGAAGAAATATGCTTCTGTTGCATTATATATGATTTCCCAAATAACGTATATGGATTCAGATGCATCCCTCCACCACACACTCCTAGTGGGTCATGAGTGATGATTGAAAGGGATTATCTTCATTTGAGTCTATAGATTGCTTTTTGTAGGAAAATGTTGCATATTATACCCCAAAGGGTAAATCTTTGCATTTCAGTTGTGGTAGTTTATTCTGTGCTCAGCAAGCCTGCTATACATCCAGATGTATAGAATGTGTAATATAAACAGCCCACGCTGTGAATTGTATATACCATATGTTACCACGAATGGAAGAATGTAAATGCTGACATAGTGAGGCTTGTATGTGTGTGTTGAATAGTGTGCATCTGTGCATCTTGCCACAAGTGTGTTTGTGTGTCTGACTGTGTGTACATGCACATGAGCCTGCCTGGGAGACTCTCCATTAGAGTTTCTGACCAGATTTTGCCCTCTGGTGGTGCAATTTGGGCAGCACTGTTTTTGCACCCCCCCAAACAAGTGAAAAGCATCACAAACAGCTGCACACCGCGGATGAATGATGGGTTTTTACTGTTTAAATGAAGAAAAACCACATTTTATAGCTCACATTTGGATATTTCCTAGAAATGTTTTGCAAAAAAGCTGCAGGTGAGCAGCTCAGATTGATGTCTGCTGCAGCCAAGCATTAAATGGAAGGTTGTTGAGAGGGCTTAGCCAAAGCCAATGAATAGCGTGTGTGTGTGTATCCATGCATATATGTACGTCCGTGTGTCTATGTGCGTCAGTCACCAAACAGATCCCCTTGCCAGTGATGGTCCAGAAGTCCCACGCATTTCCCATGCTCACTCACACCAAGCAGTGAGTTTGACCACACTCTGTCTCACTCTCCTCTCTTTCTCTCTCTCGTTTTCACCCTGTCATGTCCTCTTCCCCTCTCCTTTTCATTCTCGTCACCGTTATCATCCCACTTTGTTTTCAGCTGATTTTCAGCCTGACCTCATCTCTGGAGGAGAATAATTACCAAACGGGGACACCGTGTTTTAACAGTGATTTTTTGAGGTCAACGACTCGCTCACGTTTTGCTGGTCTTTTTTGTTCTGTGAAACCAATGTTCTTGTTGTCCACCCCTCCCCTCCGCCCTCTTCTCTGACCCCATAGTCACACTGATCAGTCCATAGTGAGATTGCTTTAGGAGTAATCACTGTAATCTCTCACTGTCGGAGGAGTTGGCGGGGCACCCAGCGTGCACTGCGTCTTGGAACATTGTGTCCATGCAGTGCTAGATGTTAAAGAGTGGTGATTGCGGAGAATGTGGCATGGTTTTGCAGAATGCCAGCCTATTAAGTTCAGCCATGCCAAAACTATATTTGTGTTCCAAATGCTCTGCTGAATTGCAAAGTACTGTACATTTTTTCACACGAAAACACAAGAAATGGCTTCACTTCGCAGAGGAAAACTATATCTCGCCCTCGTAATCGTGTGAGTTTTATTTGCGTGTGCAGTGTGAGTGGCTGCTAAGTGGCCACATGCAGGTTTCATTAGTGTGACCTGGTTAGGGGACGGTGTGGGAGCAGGTGGTCTGTGGTAGATAGGGCAGAGAGATGGGGACCCTGAGCGAGTAAAGTACAGGGCTAACAGGAGCAGCGCTGGTATTCCACTCACCTTGAGCATGTAAAACACTATCCCTGTGGAAGCAGCATGAGGCATTGGGGGAAGGGGGTCGAACTTTTCTTCCCTGCCTGGACATAGATCACATAACTGGGCCAGCATGGGACTGAGCCTGCCTCAGCTGTGGAGGTAAACCACTAGAAAAAAAAACTTCTCTTAAAGGAGCAATATGTGAGACCCCGCAGTTCAAAAATTAGTCCCGCAGTCCAAATATCGAGTTGGAGCCATAGATGGTATATAAAATAGGTTGAACCTCTGTTTAATATACAATGTATGGTTGAAGCAAGTTGTTTCCCTCTGCCCCCTCCTCCCCGCACTTCAAGCTCAGGCAGGTGGCCTGCAGGTTGCGGGGACACTGAACCTACACAAGCACAAGACAAGCACAACATAGAGCGCTGCAGGTATGATGTATTTTTGTAGGCCAGACCAGAAGTTAGCATCGCTCTGGTTCCCTGCACAAAGAGCCACTGGGATTTTCCACTGGCTTTTTTGGATTAGAGCATAAAACAAGCTCTGTGGCAAACATTTTCACAACTTAAATGATTTTTGTCACCAGAAGTAAAAAGCTAATGCTATAAATAAACTACAACATCACCCCTACCCTCTTTTTTAAGGCACATAAAATCTGCAAAATTCATGAGTGGTGTATTTGCTGTTGTATTTTATGACGCAGAACAAACCGTTAAGGTTTCGCAAGCTTGTGTTAACCACAGACCTTATTTCAGGGAAGGCGAGGGTCCCAGACGTGCTAATATGCTAAATCATTTCCATGTTTTAAAACTCATTCTTGCAGCACTCTATTACACTTTGACAATAACAAGTGACAATGTTGAAGCTGATCAGCTGTTATCCTGAAAACAAAAGCTCACTGCTCTGAAAATACACACTCTGGAGTCTGAGTTCAATTTTTGCTAAATTTAACAGTTAGAAACATCTATTCCTTCTCAAAGATTATTAATAATTTCTTACGACTCATGATGAGACACTAAGTCATTCGGCGAACATTCGGCGTTAATTTGAACCCTAATAAAAGTGAAACGGGCAAACTAAAACACATTCCAGACTAGAATGTAGATTTCAAAGGGGAAAATGCTCGACGCAGCGTTGTTCTCAAAGGAGACAATATTTAAATTTAGCATGTTTCTTTAAAGGAGAAATATGTAATATATTTACTTTACTTAGTCATAAAAAAACAGGATATGTCATCAGAGATCACAGAAGTTGATATACTGACCTCCTCTGGCAATAACGCTACAGCCAGCATGTTCTCCTTTGAAATTTTAATTCCAGTGCGGAACGTCTGTTTTTGTTTTGGCCTGTGTGACTCTGCACACTGCCCGCTTCAGATTTATTAGACTTAAAATTAATGCCGAATGTTCACAGAACGGGTAAGTGTCTGTTTATGATCCCTAAGAAATCATTAATAATCTTATAGAAGGCGTAAATGTTTATAACGGTTAAATTGTGCAATATGTTAATGGGATCTGGCAGGCTGTGAGGCAGTCAGTCACTAAACTGCAGCTCCAGAGTGTGTATGTGGCCTTTTGTTTTTAGGATAATGGGCTTAACTGTGCATTGACAAACTATTAACAGTTATAAACAGCTGATCAACTTATAGTGCAGGGCCCGTCACAGCTTGTTACGCTGGTCTTGCACTCCTGTAGGTTCAGTGTCCCTGCAGCCTGCCTGAGGGGGGAAACAACTCGCTTCAACCGTAGATTGTACATTAAATAGTGATTCAACCTATTTAATACACCAAACATGGCTCCAACTCATGACATATATCGTCATTTTATGATTTAGAACACTAAATATATCACAGATTTGCCCTTTAAACCTTCAGATCAGTGTGAGCTTGGCGCTGCCTGTAGATACACCCAGCTCGGTGGCGTTATTGATTTTTCTTTTTTTTCATTGTCACAGTAAATTAACAAGAAGTAGTGGCCAGATCAGAATCGCCCTCATAGCTACCATCCCATTTTAGTGCCGTTTTAATTAAATCAGACACATGCATGAATCCACACCCATCACTACCCTATTCATTCCACAGTAACACCCGTCACCGCCCCTATGTGTCAGTTTGAAGGAGCAGCATTCAGGGAATGTAACTCATGTCGTACGTGCCTCGAGGTTGCCTCAGATATTAAGCACATAGGTGTAAAGAAATGCCAGTCAGCCTCTCCATGGCTCCTTCAGTCCACCTCCTGGCAGTGCGCTGGCGAGGCCCGGGGCCCAGGAATGCTGTGCCCATCTGTCAACATGGAGCTGCCTTCCCTGGCAGATGCCACAGAGAGGATTTTTGTAACCTGGCCCTGGGTGGATTTCATAACCTGGCCTGGCAGTATAGCAGAGGGCTGCAGGAAGATTATGTGCTCGCATAAGATGGAGCTGCATACGTGTGTGGGTTGGACTTCAGGCTGATAAAGACGCAAAAAAAAGTTTACTTCTGTGGGATTTATCGAGCTATCATCCAACAAATATCTAACATCTACCTGTGCTGCACTCCTCCACTCGCTCTCTCCGCTCATCTCTCTGTCCTGCCCTCTCCTCCTTCACCCTCTCCTCCCCCTCTCATATCTCTTCCCACCACTCCTGCTCTGCTCCCGTAGCTCTGATATTTATAATGAATGGTGTTCTCTATGTGGGGCCTGAATGTGTGTGTGGTGGAGCCGAGGGAGCACCACCTGAGTGATGATTCTGTCTGCCCGAGTCTCTCTCTACCTCTCTCTCTCACTCTCTCAGACACACACACAGACACACACACACACACACACACACACACACACACACACACACACACACACACACGCCTGACCTGCTGGGAACACAGGGTCTTGCTGTATCAGGCCTCTGTGGCAGGGGCAATTAGAAAGGTCCAGACGGAGCACAAGCTCTCTTCTCATACTGTCCCCATTAGAGAGGGAGAGACAGGCAGTGAGGAAAGACAGGGAGAGGACACACATTAACACGCTGTCTCTCTCTCACACACACACATACACACACACAGTGGCCGTACAGTAACCTTACGCAGCCCTGCGCCTGCTAAGGTGACACACAGAGAAGCACTTACAGCGCGGTGCGTTATAATTAGCTCCTTTTTTAACTCCTCAGCTCAACAGACGTCTCAGTGAGTGCCCGGGACGCGGGTCGAGCCATCGTGCTGGTGTCCCAGAAGTCCACAGTCAAAAAATAATGGGCCGGAGTTGGACGGAGCAGCGTCCGATCCGTGCCAAGATGACGACACAATGATGGATGCTCTAAATGCTGCACAACTTGCCACGCAATTAGAAGTGATGAAAATGGACTCAGAGTCACTGAATGAGGTGTTTATGTGTGTGTGTGTGTGTGTGTGAGTGTGTGTGTGGTGTGTGTGTGTGTGTGTGTGTGTGTGTGTGTGTGTGTGTGTGTGTGTGTGTGTAGGTGTGTGTGTGTGTGTGTGCACCGCCAGAGTTTCTGCACATGACGATGCCAAGGACTTGGTGGCCTCCCGGGCAATATACACTCAACAAAAATATAAACGCAACACTTTAGTTTTTGCTCCCATTTTTCATGAGTTGAAGTGTTGCGTGCCAGGAAGGGTGTTTATTGGTTTGTTCAGTTAGTGTCTTTGTGTGTCTGATTTAGTATTATGTTAATGTTCATTTGTCATTTGTGAGCATTTACTTTTTTCTTTAATTTGTTCCTGAAAAGATCATTATTTGTGCATTTGCCTCAGTTTCCATTCCTTCTTTTTCCCGGGTTATTTTATCATTGTTACCCCCCTCATCCTCATAGACCACCAATGAGGAACATGACAACTTGGGGGCTTGTCCAAGATCATCTGTTCAGCAGAGTGTAAAAGTGATTTCTGCTGCTTTACTCTGAATGGAAACTGAACTCAGAGTGCAAGCTGTAGTTTAAATGCAGTGACATGGTTACAGATGAAACGCCAACTTTATATTTTGATGAAAGTTAACTCAGGACTGTAGCCTACTGCTACTTGCTATGGTTACATGATGTTAGCTGAAACACAGTAGCTTTTAGTGTTTTGGCACTGCAAAAGTCATAGTGGAACATAGTTGGCTACACAACAATGCAGGAGTAGTGCAGGATAAGGATAACACGGATAAACTCACTCACATCTGGATGTCTGTCTTTGAGGTACTTCGCCTTCGATTGAAGATCAGGTTTAGTTTTTTAGTCCGCAAAAACACTGCTGGAGTTTCACAGGAAAACAGCGTTGCAGAATCTCCCAAACAATTTAAGTGAATGGTGACCAGTTTTCAAACAAAAAACAACCAAAACAACCCTACCAAAAACATAAAATGCCTCCATACTGCTCATCTGGTGTAATCCAAGCCTCCTAAAGCCCCGACATGCTGTTCACTTGCGTGTGCACACTGTCACACCACACACACACAGTTCAGACAGTGTGTACATGCACATGAACGTGGCTCCAAGCTAAAGGAGTGAAGATTTATGTGGTGTAAAAAACATGGTGTAAATGACATCTTTCAAGTCAACTTGGCATGTTGGATCTTTAGGAGACTTGGATTACATTTGCGTTTTATAACTGGTCACCATTCACTGAACTTGTTTGGGAGATTCTGCAACGCAATTTTCCCGTGAAACTCCAGCAGTGTTTTGTGGACTAAAAAAACCAAACCCAACCTTCAATCGGCATGAGGGTGAGTAGATAATGACTGAATTTTCATTTCAGGGTGAACTATCCATTTAGTCCCCGATGATCTGCTTCAAATACAACATATTTCTATCCATGACTCTGTTTAGTGTTTTTTCTTTTCAACGAGTCAGTCTGTCACTGCAGCTGCATTTGTCGCCATCTTACATGTGTTGTTGCTCCATTCTGATACATGTTCTTCTTCTTCCTTTGGCTTTTAAAAACAGACTAGAACAGTAGTAAGTGTATATGCTGTCACTGTCAAGTCTGGAAGAATAGCAAAACCCACACCATCACGTTTTCAGAACTTTGGTATCGACTACCGGTTCTTGTGACATCCTTACTGGTCACATAAAAAAAAAAAACACTCTAAAATGTGGAGTTTTATTTTGAAAAACAAAAAAGATCTTTATTAGGCACTGAACTATGGCTATTTCACATATGGCAAAGTCAGGAGGGCAAAGTCACGTGTCTGTGTCTGATTGGCTTACGCTGGTATTCTTACCCTAACCAATTACTCCTCATGCATAAACCTAACCAACCCAACCACCAAAGGCAAGCACTGGCCAATAAGAGGCAGAGTAGGGCAGGTCATGACTTTGCCCTCCTGGGGAAAACATGGTGTCTGTAGCCTTTTAAGAAATAGCCACATTTTAGTGCCTAATAATTGTCTTTTTTTCAAGATAAAACTGCACAATTTAGACTGGCCTTTTATTGCAACCGGCCCAAGACACACCTGTGCAACAATCCCGCTGTTTAATCAGCGTTTCTACGTGTCACACCTGTGGATGGATCATCTTGGCAAAGGAGAAGTGCTCACTAACGTGCAATTTAACACATTTGTGAACAAAATTTGAGAGAAATAAACTTTTATGTGCATAGAGGAAGTCCTAAATGTTTGACTTCAACTCATGAGAGCAAAAAGAAGAGTGTTGCTCTTTGGTTTTTCACAGCTGACACAGTCTGTGTGCGTGTGTGTGTGTGTGCGCGCTTGTGTGTGTGTGTGTGTGTGTGTGTGTGTGAGTACCTGATTGGTGGCAGTCACAGGGCTCATCCTTGACGTGCACAGAGACCAGCGCTCTTTCCACGCCGCCTTTGTCTCCACATGAATTATCCATCGGGCCAAGTGTGGTAATCAAGCTGCTCCGGCAAGCCTTATTACAATGTTGGTCATTTAGCCTATTAGCAATGCTCTTACCTCATTCCGTGGTCAACTCCAATTGCATGGAAAACAGAGCAGTCAGCATGTTAAATGGGCTCAGGGATTGCTGGGTGAATTAAGGGCCATAAAGCGACGGCAGCTGATACAGCACAAGCAGGGCTATGCGGTATGATGAGCTCATGAAAACTAATATTTAGAGAGGGGACGAAGGAGGACACAGAGTTAAACTGTATATTTAGATATAGGCTGAGCATTAGGGAAATTACACAGCTCCTTACACACCAGTCAAGTGTAATTTAGAGCTGAAAAAGTCCAAAGAAAAGATCAGATAAAGACCCTATAAAGAAACAAAGAGTGGGACAGTCTCACCTGTTGTGAATGTAATTAGAATAACATTTAATGATATGATAAAATAGTAAATGATGTGTCTTTTATCCAAAAAGACATGATGACTTTGAGGTATTATAGTGGCAGAGTCAGTAAACTACTGTGTGATGCTGCCCTCCTCTGGCCACTTTGTGAACTATCACAACAAAAGGCACATGCAGACTGATACAGTAGATTATTACACTACATTTAAGATGCATTATTTAGTTTAGTTTATTATATTTTTGTGTCAGGGAGAACATGTGAAGAATTTAATCTCAGAAGGTATCAACACACCCAGCTTCCCCTCACATCCTCACATGCATCAATAGGCTACTGGTTGCTCCTAAATCGAGATTTGTACTAAAAGGTATAGGGTTTATCAGAGCTGTTCCTAAATACATCAGGACATCAAATATCA
>JAJHUR010101363.1:1794-39050 GCA_027495735.1 Lutjanus campechanus | reverse complement strand
GTGCACAATAGTGGTGCACTAATCGACATGCTTATGCATAAGTCACTTCTAAAGCGTTCAATTTAGGGATGATAGCAATTAAACAATGATCAATTAGTCTATACTTGAGAATTTGATCGATCAGGTAAAACTTAATTATTCTACTATCAAATAAAGACCTGAAATATAACAGGGGTTATTTTTATGAGCTTGTTCTGATCTGATATGTATGTACATATGTTCAATATGTAGACCGTTATGTCTTTGTTTCATAATGCTGACTGAGAATATGCAAAATGTTGCTGTGTAAATAAAGCTTTGATTAAGTCGTTAATTTGACCAGTGCTCGATTAAGGAAAGTGTTTACAATATGCAACCATAGTGTAATTATAGTGTGTATGCACAGATAACTTTTTTCTGTGTCCAGTTGCAAAATTCATAGGCATGTGAGACACACAAGGGACAGTTTATGCAGGTAAAAACAAGAAGAACCAGAGGTTAAAAGTTTAAGTGCAGATTTTTTTGTAAAGTGCACTAGTTTTAAAGTGCATATGCAAATAAATGAGACAGGAAATGTGCTAAATAAAGAGACATGACTGCATAGAAAGTCTGCAAAACTGAGCCACCATCAACCTCCCCAGAGTAAATAATGCAAGACAGGAAACGTGTCCCAGTGGCACCATCCCCTTTAGTTGATACCAACATCTGTCTATTCTGAACAGAACATACTGATCTTGAGAAAAGGTTAATTTATGGTCATGTTTCCCTTTTCAGCGAGGAGTAGGATAAGTCCACATGCTAGCGCTGCTGTTATCATCCCCAGTGTAGAGATAAGGATAGAGGCCCTCTGTCCTCCTCATCCCCTCTGATGATGCAGCAGGACGGCTAGCTGAAGAGAGGCTCCATCCCGAGGAACTAAACCACACTGGGTTAGCTGGCCTGCCTCATCACTACAAATAGTTAACAGACAGCGCTTGCTGGGATAATTTAGCAACCTCTTATCCGCACAGATGTAATTAATAAAGAGCACGACCTAAGCTAGCAGCGGGTCGTGAGAGAGTCAAGAAGACCCGTGTACTCACGGATGATTTAGTCTAAAGTTAGCTTGTAGCCTCCGAGCTAACTAACGGTTATGCTACGTTTTGTCTCCTGGCGTGCTCCACCTCAGCTCCGTCCGTCCGTCAGTCCGTCCGGGTGTTTCATGAACTGCTGAGCCAATCGTTTTATTCTCAGCTCGGTTATGTTACGTGAACTTACAGGCTTTTTCTCCTCACAGACAGTTAAACGTGCATGTAAGTTAACAGAATTAATAGTTAACCAACCTTCAGTCACGTTGTTTTCAGCGCCGGTACAGTAGGTTCCTTTGCTCACTCAGATGTCTTTGTCTCGGGGACTGTAGCCAAACTCCACCCGGCGTACAACATGGGCAGACAACGGGCGGCTCGATGCTGCTACGTATCTAAAACGAGCAGCTCTCAGCCGGACCCACACAGCACAGTACACACAGCCCTGCACTGACACCTGCAGGTCAACATCAGGTACTGCACTGATGGTTTTAATTATATGTGTAAACACGTTTGACCACCAGAGGCGCTGTGGAGCAATGTTTTGGTTTTGATGAGCGGGCGAGCACGTGATTTAAAAAAAACTTTATTGATAACAACAGTAACATTTAAAAAAAAAAAAAAGCAATTATAAGGAACAAAAAGAGGGAGCACGTGCCAGGGAATTCAGTTATGATAAAAAGCAAAATAATAAATAAATGAAATAATAAAAATACAATAAATAAATAAGGGGGGGCAGGTGATAACAGAGAATATGCAACAGTAGCTCAATCAAAACATGGGATAATAACACATTTCAAAATTTAAAAGAGAAAGACCACAAGCCTAAAGTTCCAAGCATATTGGTTGCATATAATAGGGGAGATAGGGGGCAATTGTAACACATTTTTTTCCTTTTACATTTTTCCTCATAACTTACAGATAACTTGAATACCGAAGTCATCTTTTGATATAACAAACATTTAATATGTGCACTAATTAATAATACAATCAATATATTTTCACTAATAAGAACAAAACTATAATATTAATTTAATGTCATAGTTAGGGGAAATTGTAATGCTGAAAAAAATAAGTCATATTAACACACTGTATCTTAAATAAAAGCAAAGTAATCAGATTTATGCTGTAGTATTTATTATTAATTAAGACTTTCTTGTATATGGTTCAAACTCGATTTCTAATCTTGCAGAAGACTCTGCAACTAATCTTGCATTTACTGTACATTTAGTGAAATATTTTCATTTTCTAACAGAAAAGTTTGTCAATACAGACAATGATGGTGCTAATACTGCTCAACTGCATTTTAAATGGAACTATTTTTTAATACGAGCAGTTACAATGAGGGCACCTACATGTCCAGCAACCAGATGTTCGGTAGGTCCCAGTGTGTTTTCCAGACCTGAAGATGTACAGACAGAGCAAGACTGTGCAGATTTTCACTGGACAGGAAGGGTGTGAAAAACTGTCATCTGAAAAGTTATGAGTAACTAAAGCTTTCAGATAAATGTAGTGAAGTAAAAAGTACAATATTTACCTCCAAGATGCAGAGGAGTAGAAGCACAAGGATGCATAATATGGAAATACTCAAGTAAAGTTTAAATACCTCAAACGTGTACTTAAGAACAGTGCTTGAGAAAAATATTACTGCAGAGAACATTGTTTTGCCACAGCAGCTCTACTGAGTGGCAAAAACAAGCATTAAGCTGCGGTGGCTGCATTCAAATGAAGAAAAAACACTGACACTGAAAACAATTCAATTATGGTTAAAAGCAGCAGGGGGGGGGGGCACTGGGCTGTAACCCTGTTGAATTTTTCAAATGTGGTTTTTCATTCAGCACAAACAAAAGGCCTTTCACCTCCATTGTATTTGGGAGGCGGCAAAAACCTCACATCTCAAACTTAAGCAAATAAAACCAAAAGTGTATTTGCATAGCCGCGAGGAGCGAGATAGAAAACAGGTTGTTTTTTGTAACATGGGTGAACCAACAATTGAAATCATTTGACTCCAACATGCTGGATAAACAAAAACTTTTTTTTATTCACACATTTACATCCATGTACAGTCTTGTCAAGTAATTTCAACAGTACTTGAATTTGGCACAGCATTCAACCTTTGAACCCTGAATTAATATGCCTATTTCACAAGAAAAAAGTAAATTCATATTTATATAGTGTACTTCAGTATGTCATCATAGCCACTCTGTAAACACAAAAGTTCAAATCAACAACCATCATACTTGTATGTGATGTCTGGTTCCTTGGACAGGCCAGAGTAACAGTAAACATCTTGTCAACCGACCACATGTGAATGAACCCGTCAGAGTCCGACAAGCGTCAAGCGCTGCTCTCCAGCAGAGCCTCAAAGTCTGGGGAGCATACCATTTTGTGTTTGACGTTCCCCAATACAGTCAAATCACCTGTTCTTCCCTCCGTACCAACAGAGACCAGCTCCTGAGAAACCACGGGGTGAGGAAGGAGAGAAAAGCATGTCAGAAATCGTAATAATTCTGATTCTGTGATAAAATAATAGAACAGCAGAGCCCATAGAGAGACACTGGAAGACAAATATAGCTGTAGAGCTCTGGTTCCCAGTCTGGGGGGGTCACCGGCAGACGGAAATCTGGAGTTCTAAATACTAGAAGACTAGATACCATGGCTTTGATCTGAGCGGGTGCCTCCTGGCATCTCTCTGACCAAACCCGCGTCACACTTTTCTTCAAGAGATTTGTCAATAATTGTAGTGAAATTGGGCCCAAAACGGTGCGAGAACCCACACATTCCCAAGAGTTGCATTAGCTGCGTGCATGTGCGTGGGCCAAGGAAATCTACAATAGCTTGGATTTCCAAGGAAGGACCGGTTGCTACGTGGCGTTATTGTTATGCAATGAATAAGAATATCTATAAAATATATCACTTAGTGCCCGTCAAGTTTACTCAATGATAGAAAAAGGGTCCCTTCAGGAAAAAGGTTGGGAACTACCACTGTAGAGAAACAGATACAGGGTGGAGACAAACGGACAGAGAGAGAGGACACATTAATAAATACACTCCTATCATACCTGAAGGAAAGAGCATGATGTTCCTAGAGACACGTCAAGTGTCACTTGTCCCAATATGAGTTGGACCCGGCCAGACTTCCTCACCAGCATCTTCCCTACGAGACCCTCCCGCAGGTCTTTCAGATTGCAGCAGTTTTCTTCAGCTTCCTCCTCCTGTTTAAAACCAAAGTACAGTTTACACACATAACCTCAAGATCAGCATCATGCAATTGACACGCAGACACAAGATTAAACCCACCTGAGACTCCGTTTTCAGAAGCACGGACTGTCCGTCCTCTGACTGCACCTCCGTCTTCACTGGCCTGTGCTCTTTGGTGGGCGGCTGACCGGGCAGCGAGTCGGGCAGCTGCATGAAGAACAGCTCCTCCCCTTTGCTCAGACTCCATCGATGCAGCAGGTCGTTCAGAACTTCAGGCTCAGGGAGAGGAGGAGGTTTAAAAGCTACGTCTGTCTTCTTTATTTCATTTTCCTCTGGCTCCTGCTTCACTGTAGACAAGATCATGTTTGTCATTTATTTCCTGCTTTTCACAAACTACCATAAATATTTGAGACACAAGCTGCTGACTTGGACCTTTTAGTTTTATCTTGTTGCAAAATATTAAGCAAATGGAGTAAAAAGGAGAATAATCAGGACTTACCTTCAACTGAAGATTCCATGGGTTCACCGTCCTCTTCTACTTTCTCTATTTTAACAGCAGTTGTACTAAACTCCTCCTTGAAACCCCATCCTGATACAGCGAGGGGAAGCTGGACTGGGCAGCTCCTCTGTTCACTCCTCAGGAACGGATCATCTATAAACTGAAATAACGGCAAAGGAGAATTAAATTATATTGACAGAAAATACAGCTTCTTCATAAGATGACTGACATGTGAGGGACTTACATTATCTCTCTCCAGACCGCGCAGAATCTCTTTGGTTTCTTCCTCCGTCTCCCGCTTCTCCTTTTTAATATTGATGATGGGTGAAGGTCCCACAGCCGGAGCGTCTCTCTCACTTTCATAGCCACCTGCTTGATACGGGGATACACTGTTTTCATACCCTGTTTAAGTGTTGGTTTTAATGTGTTTCATGATGACCCTGATGTAGGCCGGAGCTGAAACGCGCCCCGCCCACCCAGCAGGACTAAGAACTCCTACCTCTCTTTTTCATCATCATCTCTGCGGGCCCCTGTTCAAAAATAGAGTGGGACTGGATGACTTCTGGACGACCTCGGCCCCTGCCTCTGTCTCTGGGACCGCGACCTCGGCCTCCATCACCCCTCTCTCTCCTCGGCCCGCCGTCGACTTTCGTTCTGTCAATGACAGACAAAATTAGTCAACAGTCAGAAAAGTCCATTATCTCTGACATATTTTTTTCTTTCGATGTTAATTATGAACTTACTCCTCTTTGACTTTTCGGCCGATAATGTTGGGTGTAAAAGTTTTCTAAAACATAAAACACAAAAAGCACAATTACCAAATCAAATGGATCATATATTATTGACTTACACTCAATATATAGGCTATTTCAGATGGCATTAGGGTTGTGGCTCAGGAATTATTGAGGAGTTGGTTGCAAATTTAAACATTTCCTACTCAGTTATGATACCTTCTTCACTCCTCCCAGGGTCATGTCTCTAGATCTCATTGAGGGGAGACGGGGGGAGATGGCGGATGACGGTCGACGGCCCACCAGCAGTCCCAGACTGCTCCCGCCAGGTGTTGGCACACGTTGACCACTGCCGTCACCTGCGCCTGAATCTGCCATCCTGAACTGGAGACATGTAGCAAGAGAAATAAATACCTTGTTTATATGTGTGACTGATTAATAATAGGAACACTGATGCAAGTATTCTGATTATAATAATTATTGTTATTAATTGTAGTGGTTTTGGATGAGCAGTAGCATTTAAGTTAACTTATATGCAACTATCTGAACTTATTTTAAGTGAACAATGACTAAGTCAACCTGTATAATTATTATATTTACTTTTATTCTGCCGCTCAAAAAAACTTATGTCTAATGTAGTATGTTTATATTTTATACATCAGTTTATTTATCACATACTCTAGAATATTAATAGCCAACTATTTTTATAATCTCTTAATTGGCTAAAGTAATTTTTTAAGGGAAAAAAAGTCAAAATTCTCTGATTTCAGCTTCTTAAATGTGAGTATTTGACAGTTAACTGAATATTCATCATCTTGGGCTTTGGGAAAAACTGATCAACATTTTTCACCATTTTCTAACTTTTTATAGACCAAGCAACTTATCAATTAATCAAGAAAATAATAAAAGTTATCATTAAATTATCATTAGTTGCAGCCCTACTGATAATGTTTTTTTTAAATTTTATTTTATATCAAGCTATTTTAATTGATTTAGTTATTTATTGTGTTTATCTTATATTGATATATATTTCTCTCTTCTTGTTTATGTAGGCTATATGTATATTTACTGTTACTGTTAGAAGAATTTATCATTTTGGGGTCAATAAAGTTAATCCAGCCATCAAACCAATGCATGCAACAAAGGTGCAGATAAATTGACTTCTTTTGCATTAAAAAGCACACAGTTCTCCTGCAGATAATGGAATGACAAAGATGATGTGGTTGTTTTTTTGCCCTTGTAATTGCTGAAGTCTTTTCTGACCAGCTAATAATGTATTTATACAATCACTGGCTGTTGTAACGCAGTAATTTCCCTGCATGGCAATTTATCTTATCAGTTAAGATGATGTTGATTTAAGAGTGCTGTACTCCATATCCTGACAAATTAATCTGTTCAGGAAAACAAAAATAGGCTCTAATTAGATTTTTTTTTAACAGTATTTATAAATCACACTGTCCAAAAGACTAATTGCTTTTGACTTATAGGTTTTAACTGAGTTACCACAGCACATGATGTTATTACACCATTTGAAAAGTGCCATGGGCCTCTGATCAACGCTTATAGCTCATGACATAAACAGCTGGCAGCCATTTTAAGTGCGCAAGTCAATGACCAGTTTAAATTTGATCATATCGCGACCATGGCTCATAATATTTCATGATTTTTCGGCCACAACACAGCAAAAATTCAGCAACACGTGGCCAAATCACAACACGAATACAAGGATACAACACGAGCATGTCGCACTTTAACGCTGTCAAGATTCATTTTTGACATATAATGTTTCTCCACATACTCACGTTGTGATTCCTCTTAAGTCCCTTTTAGATATTAACTCCAGACTTTTCAGAGAAGTGTCATTACAAGTTGTTTAGTGTTAGAGCTGCTCCTGACTCTGCATGATGGGCGGCGCCATGACACTTCCGCTTTGTCATCAGCCTCTGGGCTCACGTGCGTCAAACCTGCGCACAAAGACGCACATATTCATCATTTATCGATTATTTAATATAATGATCTTTCCTGTGGATAATTTCGTTATTTTCTGGACTATACTGTAAACGTTACAACTTCATAATAAACCAAAGATCATGTGCTCGGAAAAATCTTTACCTGACGAATAATGTTTGCGGGACAGTTTGTCCTCAATGCGATAATGTGAGCTTTTTTCAGCTTTATCGATACAATTCAATATATTAATCATTACATGGAGTGTACTGGACATATTGCAGACAGTTTTTTGTTATAACATACTTAATAGTATAAAGAAATAATTAGATTTTATGCAGTAAATGTGACATATTATAATTTGCATATAGATATAATACAGAAGATAGTACAGTAGTCAAATACGTTTTAAAGTTAATATTTAAAAAAAATAATGATGATGAGTTGTCTAGTTCTTTTTCATTTTATGGCAGTAAGATATTAATCAAGTTAATTAGGCTATGTAAATTTCATCCGCAAAGAAATTGGGATTGTTAAAATCAGTCTTTGATAGATTTTCTTTCTTTCTTTCTTTCTTTCTTTTAGCCAAAAAAGTAGCATGATTACAATCTCCAAATATTTCACCCTCACAATCACAAATAGTGCAAAAAAAAATGCATTTATTATGAGCTTTAAGTCCTTTTGGGTCAGTGTACAAAGTTCATTTGACTTATAAAATGTAACAAGGGTATGGCTAATGCACATGGCTGTATATACATTACTGGGCCAATATAATGTGAATAAAGAGCTCATGGGATTTACCTATAACATTAAAAGTAATGTACAATTTTGCTTACATCTGTAACAGCATAGGCCTATGCAACTGGCCAATACAGTGTCAATAATTATAAAGGTTATATCTGTTGTAACAAATACTATTCAGAGACTTAGCCTCTGCATTCAACCCATTCGTACTAGTGTGCATCTGCTGTGCAGCACCCAGGGACCAACTCCACTTTTGTGCCAGCACCTTTCTCAGGGGTACTCAGTCAGTGCCCATGCAAGCACAGGAAGAACATGCAGACTCCACACAGAAAGCTGCTTGAATCAAGATTCAAACTACGACCTTCTTGCTGTGAGACAACAGTGTTAACCACTGTTAAATATATAAATAATGCTGTATTGATAGCACTATGCACACTAATACTATAGTCTTACAATTTAGGTACTTAAAAGAACGTGTGTTCATTTCACCTACTAATCAGTTGGATCTATCATCAACTGCAGCAAAAAGGTCATAGAGTCGTTTTGAGTCATATTTTAAGAAAAAAAGTAATGATGAATCAGGAAAATAATCTACAGATTAATCGACTATGAAAAATAATCATTAGCTGCAGCCCTAATTGTTAATGTGTGACTTTTGCAGATGAACACTGAGGTTTGTCAGTGCATACCCACGATTGAAAATGCAGTCATGAGAGACATGAGAGATGCCAGAAGGGCCGCTCATCATTGCACTGATAATAACAACAATAATAATGATAATGTGAAGAAAAATAATAATTTTGTCTTCAATGATTTTGAATCAAAAAGTTAATTAATGCATGGATGCAGCCCAAAATAATTCAGATTTAATCAGTTGTACGATCTAAACCCATTGTGATGATCTCCTGACCTGAAAGGGGGGTGGGGGTTGAAAACATGGCTTGTCTGTTAAAATGTTAGCATCATTTTTTGATCCCAGTCCATCTCTGTATCCAGGCAACCAAAGAAAATGTATAAGTTGCTAATGTTATGTCCATAAAGATCAGCATTCAGCTACTTGTTCAATTCATCCATAATTCGCTGCACACAGATTCTTGTTAAGAAATGCAAATGTGATGCTTAAACCTCTGTTAAGTGTAATGTGTTCTGCTTCCATCCTGCATCTCGTGCCTCAGGAACAAGAAGGAGAAATAAACCGCTGCTCCAGGCTGCTTCTGACTATTTTGGTGCCTGAGGGCAGACACCCACTCCAACCTGGTGATGTCTGGTTCTTCTGATAATGCATGGACCTCGGGGTAGGTCTCCTGAAATGCTGAGGGTGGACTGTGATGAATAAATCCACACACATTTTTTTTCTGAAAATGTTCATTGAAATACAAGGGATATCGTCCTTTTTAGGACATCAGAAATATTTTTATGTAAATGGGGCTAAACTCTCCTCTCAACATCCAGCCGTCCCGCCCTTAACAAACGGTCTATTCCCACCTCTGGAGCTGAGAGGGTTATTTGGACAGAGTCAGACCGTCATGGCATGACTAATGATGGATGATTGCAGTTTAATTACACTCTGAGGGTATCACTTATCTGCGGCTGGCTGGAAATAAATGAAGCTTTTCAATACCACGCGCAGTCTGTGGAATTATGGCAATAAATCTTTGTCATTTTTCAAATACAAATATTATGTGTTTGTGAGAGGACTTCACTCTCACTATCAGTTCATCCCTTTGTTATCTGACTTTATTCTATGCACATATCCATTGTTTTAGCTGCAGATTATAGCCATTAATCTGGGAAGGGTCTCTTTAATCCCTAATGAAATCCAAAATCAAGTTGTCCCCCGAGGTTGCACGAGTACAAAAACATCCCTCTGAAATTGAATGCAAGTGTAAATCTGCTTACTCTGGACTTACATGGTGGCATCCCTCGCCTCCGGATGGGCTGGGGGTGGAGATGGCCCGTGGAGTTAGTCCATATGGCATAACAGTTGGCACATGTATATTTTTTGAGGTCTTGATGGTGCTCTGTGTAATTTACTGGGGCATCACTCAGCATAATCTCTTTAGCCAGTGGAGCGTGTTAAAAAAAAAAAGAAAAAAAAAAGCTTCTTTTTTTTTTTTCCCTCGCAGCCTTCGTGTCCACATAGTGTCTCCATGATATCTGAGAGGTGACACATATGCAAGCAGCTAAGTGTTCAGTGTAGATCAGAGTGAGTGTGAATTTGTGCCTCAGGGCAGATTTACTGGCGAACAATGTGACGTGTGTGCAGGATTGGAGGGTTACTTTAAAAATTTATTCACATACAATTCCAAATTACTTGTTTAAAAAATGTAGTAAGTGACCAAATCCAAGTAACACAATATTAAGGTATTGTAACTTGATTATTTTCCATTACTTTTGGACTACCTCAACACAAAAAATGGTGAAACTGTTGAGCCAGACTTCAAGTAAACTACCACAAATTTATCCCCACACACCATCCTGGTCACCAGCATCACCATCTACAGTCCCAAAATATTTGTGAATAGTAGCAGTAGTAGTGTTGACAGGTTAGCTAACTGGATTTCTGTGTAGCTAACATTAGTGGTGGGTCTGTGCAGCCAACGTTAGAACAGTGATTCCCAGCCCTTTTCCCTTGGAAGCTCTCCCACATCTAAGAAAAGCTGAGCCCCCTCCAGCCCACACACACACACACACACAAACACATATACACACACTAAAAGAATAAATTATTCACTCCAAAGCTTTATTGTCTAAAATTAACATCACTTATAATTGTTTCCATTCTTAGAACCTTTACCTTTGGTAAATGTCTCCATTTTTTTCTTTTAATAATCCAACAGAGGAGGCTTATATACACTCCTTCTTACCGAAAAAATAATAGTGATTCATTATCAAAGAGATTGAGCAGTCACAGAGGTGTGATGACAGTATTTTTGAGTGAGGACAAAAAAAGCATCCTCTTAATAGTTTTGTATCCACACTTTTGTACAAATTGTGATTTCTGTTAATATGTGCAAATCTAATTTTGAGAACCTCAGAGCAGAAAACCCCCTGTGATTTTTGTCAACTCCCCTGTGGGACCACCACACACCAGGTTAGGAACTGATGCGTTAGAAGTTGGTCTTCATAGCTAATGTAGCATGTGGTCTTTCCTCTAGATGTTTCTTTGAATTAGATGCTGAGTTCTTGTATTATAGTGACAAAAATAATTGCAATTGATTACAGTTACCATGTTTTTGTATTCTAATTACATTATTCTGTTACATGTAATCTGTTTCTCCTCAAGCCTGTGTGTGTGATTGGCTGATGAGAGCACTATGCTGACGAGGTTGCCTGAGTCAACGCTCCAGTGGGAAAATTCTCATTTTTATTTGCTCCTTTGAATGTTTTTTAATTCATCCTGTGTTGCTGCATACATGAGTCAAGTAAACATCATCATCCACAGAGCCCAGAGCGAAAATGAGACTGGGAGGGAGGAGGGATGGATGAAGGGAGGTGGAGGGAGGTGCAAGGGGGGGCGGGAGGGGGGTTAGAGTGTTTGTGTGACACAGAGAGTGAGAGAGAAACAGACCGAGAGAAGAGAGAAAAGAGGAGCCCGTGTGTTCGTTTCACCTCCTAATCAGTTTTCCTGGGGGATCTATCATCAACTGCAGCAGAGGAAGAAAAAGAGAGTAGAATTTCAGCCCGGCTGTAATCTTCTCCCATCACAAATTTGAGCTTCATACAAGTAAGAAAATCTTTTAAATCAGCAGACTTATGGATGCTTGCAACGCTCAGAAAATACATCTATTGTATGAAGTTCTGGAGATGAAATAATCCTTTGCTGTGATGGTTTCATTTGTGCACATGAAGTCAGATGACTACAGTAATCTGGGTGTTAATGCATGAGTTTGAATTGCATGTTCTCTTCATGTGCACATGTGTTTGTAATGACATTTATTGCATCCCTCCAATGTCATTTCACGTGTGCCTGTGAAGATATTTCACACAGCAGCATTCACTGGCTCATGTGATGCAATTGGAGCTCATTTTCCAAAATTTTAATGCTTGGTTTAATTGTGCAAGGGGGGTGCGAGCGCATCAAACTCTATTAGTCATAAAATATCTCAGCTTGTTTATTGAACTTTGCACAATAGGCTATTTTGGAGTGTTTCGTACTGTGTAATGGCCATTTCATCCCCTTAAGAATGTGCTGAGGAAATTGTACCTCTTCTTCCTCCCTCGTGCAGCCATCTAAATGTGTTGTAAAGTGTTCTCCTTGGGAGAAGAAAAAAAAATGACTTTGAAGCACAGAGTTGCTTTCTCGTGCCTCGATCCATATGCATGAATGCAGCAGCTTCTTTTTTTGATGCTGTCTCACACAGAGATAACAGCATCTCTGTAGTGTAACTGAGCACTCGCAGCCTGATGTGCATGTTTCGAGATAAATTATGATCAGGATTGGGAGGGTTACTCTAAAAATGGATTCAGATACAATCACTAATTCCTTGTTAAATAATGTCGTCTGTAACCTAATCCAAGTATCACAATATTAAAGTAACGTAACTTGATTACTTTCCTTTACTTTTGGATTAACTCAATATTAAATGTGCTGAAATTGTTGAGTTTATTGTTTGTCCAGCTGTAGCACTAATTATTCACATTTAAATGTGTTTAGTTAATTATGCTATTCACACTTCAAACTTCAAGTAAACTCATAAACACACCATTCTGGTCACCAGCATCACCACCTACAGTCCTAAAATATGTTATAAGTTGGTCTGTGCAGCTAATGTTAGTAGTTGATTTGTGTAGCTAATGTTAGCAGTTGGTCTAATGTTAGCAACAGGGGCTGTGTAGCTTATATTAGGGGTTTGTCTGTGTAGCTAACATTAGCCATTGGTCGTTCCTGTAAATGTTTCTGTAAATTAGATGCTGAGTTCCTGTATGATGACAGTATTTTTTTTACAGCTGAGAGCAGAACTGTCACTGCAGAGTGACATTTTTCCTCTTTTCCAATTTAAAGACAAAATAATAGTGAAATTTCCACCCAGTGAGGCATTTTTCCACTAGAGCCCATTATAATGAATTGAGTGTAAGATTAGCTGGTTTCACTCAGACCAGAATGTTGTAATGTGTGCACACTGCATAGTAGTATACTGTTCTTTATGTTGAATTGTATTTTAAAACTGTATTCCTGCCAAATAATCCCCATTTTACTATATGTATCTGTAATCTGATTAAGTCTTTTTTTTTCTATTACTGTACTGGATTACACTGTATCCTAATCTCACTACATGCAATCCATTACTCCCCAAGCCTGATTATGATTTATAACATGAGTCCCTGTTATAATTATTAGTTAGATCCAGTTGCCTGATGTGGAACAACTGCCTATCAAAGGTAGGTAATTGGCCCACGTTTCTGCTCACAGGCTGACGTATAAATGAGGGCGATGGGATTTGTGTGAATGGTACGGAAACCTGCTTTTGAACTGTGCTCGCATGTGCTCGCCTCAAAAGTGGAACACACACACACACAGAAACGTGGGGGCTTTTGATGACTTGTCCTGTGAGAATCTCTTCCCTCTTGCCCCAGTTTCTATCTCTGAAAAGACACCATGGTAAGATATGAGAACAGCAGCTGGAAAACAGACGCGTGGAAACACACGTGCACGCGTGATGCAACAGCCCCTCTCCCTCCTGGCCTCTGAATTGAACGAGCTACCGCACAAATTTCACAGTTCACAGGCTTTAATGAGCTGCTGCAGCCTGTCCATCATCCTGACGGGAGAACACCTCAACTCACCTCTCAGTCACATAATGACACTACAGCAGGCATCAGCAGGATCACATAGACGCCAAAATGAGCATGTAGTGATTGTTTGTACTAAACTGCTATTTTCGGCACATCTGTTATTTAGCATAATGCTCAGTGTGAGAGCGATTTTCATAAAGGAGAGATGAAACATGCTCCGCTGGTGTTGAGTTGCTGGAAATAAAGATAAAAAGCTTTTTGCAAGATCAGTAAGCCAAACAGGAATCTATCTATATGCAGACAACGGAGTTGCATAGGGCCCCCAAAACCACCAGGGAGCGCCCAAGTCTTGTAATGCAACTTCAGTGGCGCTTTAAGGCTCATTTATGCCCCCTTTACATATGAAAATAGATACGACCGCTTCAAACAATGTTACTGCCCACATACTTCCATGAGTCCTTTACATTGATGTTATGCCATAGATCCACTAGAGGTCGCGGCTAACAGTCAAAAATTAGAAGATGAAGAAGAAGAGGAGGTTTTAATAATGCACCTTGAGAAAAAGGCAAACGCGGAAGCAGCGATGTAGACGGCAGTGGTCTGTGCAGCCATTAAATACATTGCAACAAGTGAATGGAGAATAATTTTCCCTAACTAACTGACGACAAGGGTCATTTCAAACACTTATTAAATACTTTGTCATATCCTGGAACTATTGGAACTACATCGCTACACTGCCCCCACGACTATCAGTCGTACTGCTCCATTTCGTCCGTACCCAAATATTTTTTAGTACATCTGCAGAAATAAAGCTCAAAGTACAGACAGAAGGCTCCATCCACATCTGTGTGCGTATTTAACATTTAGCATAAATGAGCCTTTACTTTGTCACGTTACATCACTACTCACATGAGCAAACCTTTCCAGAATGCTAGTAGCTAACTGTCGCCATTATTTTTTGCATTGTAGTGAGCCTAATTAGAGAAGTAAATTGGAAATTGTATTATGCATGGGTTTGATTCAAAATAACTGCCTGTTCTGATCCCCAGTCACCCATTCCATGCCGAGGCAACTCATACAGACGTGCACGGTACCCAATAACAGCTGGAAGAAATGCAACAGGCTTTGGATGTAGTATAAAGAAGGAGAAAGTCATCTAGAGGAGGTGTGGTGGATGGATGGCCCAGTAAGCCGGTGTTTGTTTCCCATGTAAAAACCCCAACATTATTAAAAGTTTTAAGGTACATAATGTTACGTGTGCCACATGGGTTGTATCAAGTGTCTTTTGTCTTGTGGTTAGCCTGCTGCGCCAGGCTGATGTGCCGAGTCAAACCAAGTCAAGTCAGCATGTGTGTATGGGAAAGGGCTAGTGGTGGTGTGTATCCTCCATGTGTTGAGGCTATCAGTCCTCTGCAGAGGCTCGGGTCTGATTCCAGCCTGTAGCCCTTTGCTGCATGCAATCCCCTCACTCTCTACCCCCTTTCCTGTCTATCGTCTGCTGTCTCTGCATAACAAAGGGACCCCCAAAAAATTAAAAAAAAAGAAAACATCATGGATCTAGCCTGTTTTTCTCTTGAAGTAAACCAGATTGGTGCATTTAGATGTTAATTGCATGTCCCATACCATTTTAGAGGGTTTGGAATCCCCCCACCATAGTTTCACAAAACAGGAGCTCACAAACAACATTTTGCATATGGCCCTGAAAAAGCTAGGAACAGCCCTGGATATGATTGCAATAACACATTTAAGATGGATGAAAATGACAAGCAAACTATGGAGGAATGGATGTGCACTAAGTCTGCAGGGCAAAAGATGATGACCACTGTGCACAGGCTGCAGAGACTTCCCATCAGTTTATGAGGGGGAAGGTGACAGCTAATCAAACACAAACACAGGCTGACCAACAGATTGCTCTCAGCCCGGCACTCAGGGCCATGTGCAGCAGCCTGGATCGAACCACTGATGGGCAACAAAGGAAATATGATCATACATCACCTGCAGCCGCCTGATACCTACTTAAACCTCCCCGACAATATAAAAGCTGCTGGAAGATTTCCCTCGAGCTACATGCAGTTCACTTGCTCAGCTGTTTTGAAAATGGCATGCACTACAGCGGGGCGGCATGAGTGTTTAAAAAGTTACCCTCAGTTTAAATTGTTGCTGACGGGTGCAGCGGCGGTTTTGTTTGTGGGTGACCCCTTCCTTGAGAATCGCAGTAGAAGTCTGAGGGAGGCTGCAGACGTGTGGTTGCTGGGAGACTGCTGGAGGTGGATTATGAAATGCACAGGGGAAAGCAGAGGCCAGTCACTCAGCTGGGAGCATATCGAGTTGTGTAATGATGGGAAATGTCAGTTAAGGGCAAGACGAGGGGGGAGGAGGGGGGAGAAAAGAGCAGGACAGTGAGTAAAAATCCTGGACACAGATCCTTAAATCAAACGAAAGGTTAATTGGATTCTGTCTGAGGTGTATTCAGCTGTGATGCTGCTTAGTGTCCAACTTAATCTCTCAATAGATGTTGCCATTTTCCAGCACTGCTATTTAGGCTTTGGGAGTAACAAATTGTGCATGCAATTGTATTTTGTATACAAAAATAGAGGTAACTGAAATCCAGCACTGCTACAGAAAAAAAGACGTGATCAGATTACAGATGCATTTAGTAAAAATGTGAATTATTAGCAGGATTACAATTTAAAAATACATTCTAAAATTATATATGACCTTTACAACACTTATGAACCGTAATCAAGTTACATTCCTTTAATACTGTGATACTTCAATTAATCAATTAGTAATTGTATTGGAATACATTTTTGCAGTAAACCTAATCCTGCTGGTATTACAGTCCCAGATTACATCTTGGTTTAACTATCCTCTTTTATCTGTCGGTTTACAGGCAGATCACAGAAATGGACGCCCCTCTTTCCACCCCGTGCAACATCCAGATTTGTGAGGTGACCTGCGACTCCTTCCGCATCGTGTGGGACATGACCCCCGAGGACACGGCCAGAGCCACGCACTTCTTCATCGACCTGAGCCGCAAAGAGAGCAGGGACCCCAACCGCTTCAAACACAGGGTCTGACAATCTGAAAATGCTGCACCACCTCACGTACCTTCCTCTTTAATTTCCCTGAGTCTATTCCATTCCTAAAGATTCACACCAATCATTATTCACCATAGGACTGGTAAAGAGGTTGTCCTTGTCCGCCCTTTTAAAGTAACAGTGGAAGCCTAAATGAGACAGTAAAACGTGCCTTTTATTGAGGTCTAGCTGGGTTAATAGACGGCTCTAACTGCCTCATGATACTCTGCACTAGTCTGAACACAGAAAGCGGTGGTTGCGCCCTTTCAGTCACTTCCAATACGGGTGAAAAAGGAAAATGAGTGCAGGCAACAGCTTCAGGCCAGTGACTCACTTGTACATTGTTTCCTTTTAAAGTGGACAAAAACTGACACGTTCGTCCAGAACACAGAACGGTTTTCATGTTAACAAATTTCTTACACCACACACATAAAACAGCAACGCAATGTTTTTATCTTTCTTTAATATACTGTCAGGGACTATTCATTTCAGCAGTGAGAGGAGATGCTTTGTTCTGCATTTAGCTACCAGCTATTTTTCATCTGCAGTCCCTATATCTGCAGATCAACTGCATCTGCAGCACGTACAACACATTTTTTTATGTGATATACAGATGTTTACCTATTAACTTTGAGCCAAGCTAGTGTCATGACTCAAGGGATAGCAAATTCGGTCTGTCTGTTGGTTACTCGGTCCACCACTTTGGTCCAGACTGAATTATTTCAACAATTAATTGATAGATTCCCTTGAAATTTTGCAAAAACATTCATGGTGCTGAAGTGCAGTAGATGAAGTCTAATGACTTTTGTGATCCTCTGAGGCAAAGGTCCAGTGTGTAAGTTTTAAGGGGAGATATTGGCAGAATATTTCAGAAACAGAATACACAACCCCAATTCGAAAAGAGTTGAGGCACTTTGTAAAATGTAAATAAAACTTGCTGATTCTTTTGGATCTATATTCAGTTGAATACATTACAAAGACAAATTAATTCATGTTCAAACTGAAAAAGTTGTGTTTTGCAAATATGCACTCAGTCAGAATTTTGGTACCTGCAACAGATTTAAAAAAAAGTTTGGACAGGAGCATGTTTAACACTGTGTTACATAATCTTTTCTTTTAACAACACTCAGTAAGTGTTTGTGAACTGGACCCTAACTGTTAATGTTTTGGAAGTGAAATTCCTTCTCATTCTTGCTTGATCTACGACTTCAGTTATGGGGGTTTTAATGCAGTTTTTAATGCAGTGACAGGGGTCAAAGGTCACAGGCATTCAACGATGGTTTTCAGCCTCGCCCCTTAGTAAAAAATATACCTGCTTAACATCTTATTGTTAGCATTTAGCATGCTAACATCAGCACTCAGCTCAAAGCACCACTGTGTTTAAGTGACGCCTCACAGACCCTCATGGCTATAGACTCTTGGTCTTGTTTAAAACAAGTCAGGTTCAACAGTTGGTTTTGCTGCATTAAAGTGCAACATAAAAACAAACATGAAATCATGTTAGTAGGAGTTAAACAGACTGAGCACTGCGACAGTGAACAGCATGATCACCAGATGAGCGATAAGAACAATAAAATGATGACTAACCTGTCCATCCCTTTGCATAAAGTATGATCAGAGGAATCAGCTAAAGGAAAGATTTTACCTTTTCACAGTGGTTGAACACCCACAGATTAGCAGTGTTATTAGCATTTAAGTGATCAATTCAGTGTCTAAATTTAGCCCCTGTAGCTGAAGCCGAACATTTGTGATCTCCCGTCGTTTCAGGTCTATTATTGCAGCTGGCATTCAACAGCAGGAAAAAAAAGTGCTTTTATGAAGTCAAAGCGTCGTTTAGGACTGAGCGAGTGATTTGATCCTGAACGGAGGATATGTTCTCTCTCTCTGATACACAAAGTGGCACAAACAAACTTGCATCAGAGATGTTGCCATGGATATATGGGCCTCTGAGCCTGCGCTAATTAGCCGTGCTTCTCAGAGGCCTTGGCCAAAACAAAGCCGCTGATTTGATTAGATGTATCCTAGTTACAGCAGCGTGAGCTTGAAGTGGAATATCATGCTAATAAGGCAAAGTTTATGGAGGGAGATGCTTGACTTAACAATTGCATTTACATTTGTTTTGAAATGTAAATGAAACACGCAGCAGCCTGTTCTAACCTTGCATCCTGTCCCTGATGTCAACTCCTTCCTGCTTCTCCCTGCAGGATGTGCCAACCAAGCTGGTGGCCAAGGCCGTGCCTCTCCCCATGGCGGTGAGGGGACACTGGTTCCTCAGCCCGCGGACAGAGTACTGTGTCGCTGTCCAAACTGCTGTCCGACAGCCAGATGGTGACTACCTGGTGTCAGAGTGGAGCCAGGTGGTGGAGTTCTGCACAGGGGGTATGACACACCGAGCCTGTTAGCTCAAGTAACACTGATAATGTTTTATACACAGTGTGGCAGCTTTCACCAAAGCAACGCAAGATAAGTACAAAGGGCTGCAGTGCACAGGAGCGGCAAAAAGCGACAATTCTGTCTCAGCACCGAGCAGTCATTAGCATTTCAAAGTGGTGCAGACTTTTGAAATAACACAACTTGTCTCAACTTTGCAGACTACGCCATGGAGCACCTTCAGCAGCTTCTTGACAAGGCCAAAGGCTCTGCAGGGAGGCTGCTGAAATTCTCTGTGTTTTATCGCAACCAGCACCCAGAATACTTCGACTATGTCAGGTCAGTGATGCTTTACTGTGTCTTCATTACAAACCTAAAGAAATTCCAGCACCAGTTAAAGGAAAAGTATGACAGTTTGGCATCTGCTTTCTTGCTGAGAGTTAGATGAGAAGATTCTGATTCCAGAAATTAATTTCCCATTTAATCACTCCATTGATGTTTCCTCATGTGAGTGACGGAACTACTCATCCTATAAACCATTAAATATTTCAATGGTAACAGCATGCTCCTCCAATCAGAGATGTTGCTGTTATTAAGGATTGTGGGTAGTGTAGTACTTCTCCAGGACATTGTGAATAAAAGGTAATTGCCTCAAAGCAAGTTTGATATCAGACTTGTGGCTTCTTAGACTGAAAATAGGAGGAAATTGGCTCTGTCCAAAGATATCAAAATCCACCTGATAACACCTCTACAGCTCACCGATAAATGTTAAGTTTTGTTTGTTTAATTGGCACAAAAGCAAGCATGCTGTGGTTTTATGGGTGTTATGCACTGAACTCTTTCTTGGCTGGGGCCAGTAACTTCAGTCTTCAGGCTACGTGCTTGACACAGTGATGACAAGACTCCAGGAAGTTACTGCGCCTGGCCAAGACACCGTCTGGCACATTACCTGCTGTGAAACCACATTTTTTACACCTTGTGTTTTTGTTCTGATTACACAAACTTTAGAGGTCTGATAGGAAGATTTTGTTCAGACAAAACTGAGCTTACTGTTTCCCCTTTTACAGGGATGCGCTGATACATATACTGTGTAATAATGATGTATAATCTGATTACAATCCATTAGCTTAAACATATCATGTAAATGCTTAACTTTGAATGTCAGCTGTGTGGAGATATTCTAAGCTGAAGGAAGAAAAGAGCGGAGTGCAACTGATTTAAAGGTGAAATCTGTAATATTTTTACTGTAATAAATCACAAAATGGCCATGATATCTCCTCAGAAATCATCTTAAGTTGAAATACTTGTTTCACATTAATCAGAGTTCAAATTAAGGCTGAATGTTCGTTGAATGAGTCAGTGTCTGTGTATGAGTCATAAGGAATCATTAATAATCTTTTAGACGAAGTAGATGTTTAACTGTTAAATTGAGCAAAATTTTAATGCCGTTTGCAGGCAGGCAGCCACTAAACTCTTCGTCCAGAGTGTGTATTTTCAGGGCAGTGGGCTTTTGTTTTCAGGATAACTTTACAGTGACAGACAACTGACAGTTATAAACAGCTGATCAACTTACAGTGTAGGACAGATCGTCACTTGTTATTGTCAGTTCATGAGGTTGTGTGCATCTTGCACTCCTGCAGGGCTCCTGTGGGGCTCCTGTTGGGCTCCTGCGGGGTTCTTGTTGAGCTCCTGTGGTGCTCCCGCAGCCTGCCTGTCTCTCCTTTGTCTGGGGAGCAGGGGGCAGGGGGAAACAACTCGCTTCAACCATAGATCATATATTAAACAGGATTTCAATATATTTAAAATAGTCCATGGCTCAGACTCACTATTTGGACTACAGTCCTCATTTTTGCATGTGCAATGGCTATATATTGCTTTAAATTTAATTTTGATTGTCTGAAAGATACTAACCAGTTCAAAAATGCTGCTACAAATTCTCTGTAATTAAATGGATATTGTATTACAAACAGGAGCAGCTAATAGCTAATTCTAACGGTTATTTTAATGGTGCTCATTTGCCAAAATATACGCACATATTGTTATTTTCTGTTGGTTTTTTGTCTGATATTACTTTATGTACTATTGAATTTGCCCCTCTGACAAAAGTCTAAAATTAGTCTAGAACAGCCACTATGTATTTCCCAAAATGTCAATTTTTTCCTTCAAGTATAATATTATTTTACTGTCTTCATGTCTTGGATTAGAAAGGAGTGTGGAGGCCTGATGCGTCCAGCCCTGAAAGACTGCAGTGGGAGCCACGGTTCTCCCATCAACGGCAAACTGCAAGGAGTCTTCTTCAGCTGCAACACAGAGTTTGATACCGGCCTCCCTCCCAAAGACTCCCCGTACGGGCCCCTGCGTTTCCAGATCCCAGCTGGACACCTGCTGAACCCCAACATCAGCCTGTACTTTGCAGACTTCTACTGTATGTACACCGCCTACCACTACGTGGTGCTGGTGCTGGCTCCCGTCGGCTCAGAGGGAGACACCTTTTGTCGCACCCGCCTCCCCATGCTGGACTTGGCCTCCAACCCCTTCCTGACGTACACTGACCCCCAAAGGCCGGGGGAGGAGCCTCTGTTCTGCCACGCCAGTGACGTCATCCTTGAGGTGCTTTTCACGGAGCCGGTCCACCTGGACCAGGGCAGCGTGGAGCAGATCAGTGGGCACCACCAGCTCAAGAGTCTGACCACGGCCAACGCCAAGAAAGACCCGAGCTGCAAAGTGTGCAACATCAGCGTGGGCCGCTGAGGGAGTTGCTGATGTGGGGCAGAGCTGGGAGCGTGCGAGCCTACAGCACTGACAGACACAGGATTGCACGAGACCAAATCACGTGCAGGTCAGAACACAGTGGAAACAGCCCACCTCTTAAGGTGTGTGCATGCTGCTGTCCCTCTTCCCTCCTGCCTGGACTAGAATAGTGAGTATTAAATAGAAGACTTTTACAATGTGTGTCGCACAACTTCATTATGATCACAGCAGGAGATACAGTAAACATCCACCCATGACTGCTGAACAACACATGATAGGCTTTAGAAGACTGGACAGAATCCCTCCTCCTTATTTGTTGAGAGCTGTCTCTGCTCTCTGGTGTCTTTGTGGTATTTTCTGAATATCTTTTCCAAAACTTTTGATTTGTTTTTCCTTAAGATGTGTTTTGAGTTCATGTTTTGTTGTGTTGGACTACCAGTTTGATGTGATTTCTTTGAAAGAAATATTGGTTTGATATAACCTGCAAGTGTAGATGCCAGAAGCATGTTCCTTTTAAAGGTATACTACGCAGGATTTTCCAAAAAAACAAAACAAAACAATGCATAGAGTGATTAATTTATAAATCAGGAGCAATGAGAGGATGCTGTTCTGACAAAAAGTCACCAGTGTCTAGAGCACATTGGGCAACCTATAGGTGCATGCTGTTAAAAATAAGCAAAACTTACAAGGTCATAACTAACAAAGAATTATTTATTTACATTATTAATCCGACCGTCCACAATAATGACTTCAGCAGGGAGAGGTGCATAAAATCAGATGTTTATGGTTTTGCAGCTCTCTCTCAGACTGTACATTTACTCCATTTGTTTCACTTCTGTCTGTGGATTATGCACATTTGGTGGAGAATCAAATTAGGGCTGAAAGTTCTTTTTACCATCAAAAATACTGAAAAAATTGAAAGAAAGATCTCTGCACAGACTGATGACTGGTGTGCATCTGTAATTACCGGGGGTGCACTAAAATCTGAAGTTTGGGCCAGCAGCAGCAATGAAAAATAGCGTAGGTGTTACAGGTCTTACTGTGATCCCTGATGAACAGATTATGCTGGAACACAACTGGACAAAGTTGTAAACAGTCTTAAGTAAATACAGCGTGATATGTGGATAAATCTGCAGTTTCTGAGCTGCTGCACCAGAGCGCAGTGCTGTTACGCACAGCCGTTCACCGTGTTTACTTCTATTAAATTGCCTGCAACCAACATCAGACTGTTACAGTATAACCATACAGACTGATCATTTATAACTCCATATTCTGCTTTTTTTATGAGGGGCACGTCTGAAAACCAGGGCTCATAACAAAAGTATGAAACAAAAGAATTATTGGTCAGATGTAATCAAATCAATTTCTTTATTTTTCATTTCTATCATTATTATAAACGCCTGATGGAAAATCAAACTCTATCTGTCTTTGGGCGCAGATTTGTGGTGCTGTGTGTTCATGCTGTGACACTCTGAACCATCCAGACATTTCCTGAGGTAAAGCTTCCCCTTTGCTCGTTATCACGTTTAACTGCGGCTGCCACAGCTGTGTCAAAGCTATGAGACCAGTGATGTGATGTATTTGATGTGAAGTATTAAATAATCCCGGCGCCCGCTGATCTATATTGACCTTGGCCCAGCTCTTTTGCACATTGTGCTGCAGCACATACATGAACCGAAATAGAAGGTGCGCATGGAGGCGCACAGTCCATGTGTTGTGAATATACATGGACAGCTGCAGACACCATGGATGACTTACCTACCACCTTTTTTTAGTATTTATTATTCAAATTTCAACTGACAGGCATGCAAACTGCTCAGGTGTGAAAAAGGTGAGACGGATGAGTGAGCAGATAAAAATACAGACCAGCTAGGGGAGTCTGGGAGTCCCCAGAGATTTAAACTAAATAAAGTTCAAAGTATTCATTTATCACTCATTCTTGAGAATTGGGACAAAAACATATTTTAGGGGGGGTTTGATTTGTACTCTTCAGTTATGCTGGAAAATATTTTTTAAAAGATCAAACTCAAAGTCAAGCCTTTTAAAGCTTGTAATGGTCCATTGTGATTATTTTTTCATTGTGTAGATGTCAACTCTGTCAGAGTAGTCATTTTATTTTTTAAAGTTACAAAGAGTTCTCTTAATGTTAATCAAAGACACATTTTTAAACCATAATTCTTATTTAGCTGTGATTTAGATGGGCTACAGAGCTGACATGTTATGGTTGAGACACATCTGATGGCAATATTACTTAATGAATTTCTCGAAAAAACAAAACAAAACAGAAAGCTTACCGATATTTGAGCAGTATTCCTGCCTTTTTCAAACCAGGAAGTGAGACAGGGGTCCTTGGGGTATAGGTAACCCTTTTTATGCCTGATTAAATCATGTTTTTGTAAAAATCTGATGGTGTTGACAGAAATCTGGGACACAACTTTAAAGGACCAACATTTTAATAAAAAAATTGATTTTAAAGCAAAGATTATTATAACATTTTTATACCTATGTTATTGGTGGATATTGTTAGTTTTAGATTTTGAAGGCTTTTGACAGTTTTTAATTGTTTGATGCATATACTATATTTCATATATATAAAACGTTAAAGGATAAATGTTGGTGTTAATTATTTTGGATTTTATTGGTAGGACATGATTTGTCCCAATTCTCAAGGACAGGTGAAATAATTTCTGCAGTTAATTTAGAAATTTACATTCTGTAATGCATACAAAAGCAGAAAAAAATGGGACAAAACTTAGTTTTAAAAAATGATAGCAGACCATTTTGATCTTTTACCTTTTATCTTTTACCTCAGGCTACCAGTAGCAACTTCGGTTCAACTTTTTTCCACACAGCAAGTCACAGACTGATTGTCTGGGCTCACGCTGTACTGTGACTAGTTAATCGATTGACTGTAGGCACTTGATGTCTTTTGTTGACAGTCATGCATGCACATCCAAACGGCATCTACGGCATCAGAAGTTCGCCCTCTGCTGTGTTTAAGGAGGTTGTTTTGAGTAGACAGGCTCTCTACGCCCTCGTCTCTCCCTAAAAAATATTTCTCCCCAGATCTGCACAAATCATATGGGTGACCACTGTCAGCGAACAACAAGTTTTGCTGAAAGGTGGCAAGTTTGCAAGCCTGAACTGAGAGTGCAAAATATTAAACTGAGGGTGCAATGCATGCCTTTGCATTTGTGGTATTTGTGCTTTAGAATGTAACCGCTGTGAGACAATCAGAAAATAACGTTCTATGTCTCGGATTCACTGCTTTGCTCTCGCTAACGCCGCTCCCTCTTATAATTAAGTCTCTAGGTGTCGTTCATTGAGCCAGAGAAAAGGGGCCTACTTTGAACGGTGCATTTACAAACATCCTGCATATTCTACCTTTAAAAGTCTGTGCTTTTAAATATTACAGAGGGTACAACAAATATTCTGCTTTTCTATTTCTTGCTATGCTCTTTCTAAAAAGTCACTGCCAGATGTTCTTTGTCTTAAAAAAAAGACCTCTGACTGCCAAATGTCTAATATTAATTGTTTCACTAGTTTTCAGCATCCCTGCCAAAAATTTAATGCTTCTTAAAAAGATGCTTGTAGGGTTATGATAATGAAATTCATTGTGTCTGAATGTTGCACGACTGACTCCAGAAAAATATGGTGCAATGTGACATTGAAAGCAGCGTGTTGGGGGTTTTATGAGGAAAGTAATGGGGAAGATGGTATCACAAAGTTCCCTGCAATCAGTCTCTGACAGTGAGCCTCGGCTCTATAAACAGGGCTGAGCTAAGATTAGCTTCTCTCTTGCTACGGGGCTTCTGTTTGTCCCTGCACAGTAATCTCTGACCTATATGGGAATCCCAGAAATGCCTAAAGTGAAAGGGATCCCCTCCCTGGTGTACAACAGTAATGCATGTGCTGGTGAGTGTCCAAAATATCGGACACACTGACATAAATAAAGATGGACACCGTGTCTCCACTTCCTCCCAAAGTACTAACCTGAAGCCCAAATATCCTGGATACAAGCGCTGCCGTCTTCTGCCGGTGACGTCATTTGGAGCCAGGGTCTGCACAGGAACGATCGGGGTTGGAGCCGTGCTTTCGAGTTCCTGCCCAATTCAGTGTTGGGCGAGTTACTCAGGAAGTGTAATAAGTTACTTTTTACTTATTGCTCCTGTAAAAAGAAATAACATTACTTACTTACTTGGTATCAAAAGATGTCGGCTGTGGTAGAAACAAAGTTGACCTCTCTGAGTGTCCCCTTCAAATTAGAATACAATCAATCACTGGTGAAGTAATAATATTACAGTAATATATTACTGATACTTCCCAACACTGCTGCCCATACACCCAGCCAACTCAATCGTGAGTAGTGCTCAGGTGTCAATTATGGCATGAAGCCCCCATTTTTTAGCACCAAATAACTAATTAAAACCAAATTTATCATGCTTTAGTGTGATAAGAACTACTTAAAATGGCAGAAACCACATTACGGCTTGATTCCACCAGGCACGGCTGCATCGTGTTATGGCTGCACCATATCAGTCGGAGCTCATCACTGCCATTCTATAAAGTGCTCGTGATTCCACCAGCAGTGTTTCAGCACCTTGGCCCCTGTTCTATCTAGTGACATGATGGGGGTTTATGACCTATACTGCAGCCAGCCACCAGGGGGCAATCACGATGTTTTGGCTTCACATTTGGGAGCTGTCATGTCGTCCATTTTAATTTATGTCAATGACAGAACGTGACAAAAGAGACGGAAACTGAATGCGACCTGTTATAAAAACTTTTTTTTATACAAAGAAGTTATGAAGCTGTCTAAACATTTATGAAAAAAACACCACTTCAGAGTGAAAACAATGCAAATGTAATAAAAAAAAAATATTGACTTCATCTTTACCCAGGACTGATATATTATGTGTGACGAAAATAGGGATCATGTCCAGGTTGAGTAAGTCATGCCCTTTCACTTAGATTCTTGCCGTGACAGAGATGTGAACTCACACTCACAGCAATGCTGTAATTCTGTCCATCATTATTGTCCCAGAAAGGCTCGCTGTGCCCTCCTGGTAAATACATTAAGCAGAATTCTATCTTCCTTTTGGCGTCGAGCACTTTAGGAACAGGGATGTCAAACTCAAAGATGTCTGTCTGAGGTCCTCCGAAGCGTTTCTGCAGGTATGTACACGGCACGTCTCTGTAGCTCTGCCACGAGTCAAAGGTGACGCGCACACGCACATCCTTCTGGAAGCTGATGTTCTTGACTCTGACGGTGCCTTTGAGCGCCTGTTCATTAACACTGCAGTTCTCCAAGATAACCATGCTCTTTGCCAGCTTGGCACGGAAGGCCTGGAAATCTGCAGAGGGCTGCGGGAAACCCAGTTTGAGCTGCGTTCCCGGGCAGCAGGTGCTGACGGTGCAGCTGTAGCCGTCCTCTGTCATGCTTCCCAAATCCTGCAGCGATGGCAGGAGGTCGAGGTCAGACTGCTCCTCTTCATCAGAAAACACCCGCACGGCCGTCAGAGACAATCCCTGCGAGTCAGCGAAAACTACATGTTTGTTCTTGATCGGGAGCAAAATGTCGTCGTCGTCGTCATCAAAGTCATCCAAGAAAAGAGGGACAGGGTGGGTCAGATAGGCTTGACTCAAGATGTCAGAGGGTAGGTGGTCTGTAACTTGAGGACGGATGCACGGGCGCTGCGGCTTCAGGATGGGAACCCACACGTGAGGACATAGTTGTTTACGTTGGTTCAAGCACAGTCTGACAGCGATCTCTGCAAGACTTGCTGACTGGGCCGTTGATCTGAGGGCCACCACGGGCAGGACGCTTTCAAGAGACAAACAGTGATGTCAATAAGGACTGCTGCCCAAGAAGTGTGATTCAACTTATGTACATACTATAACTGTGCTGTATTTGGGTTGTGAGGTGCAATATTAAGGATTACATCATTAAACATTAAAGGGTTAGTTTGGATTTTTTTTGAAGTGGGGTTGCATGAGGTATGAGGTCCATTTTTTTCACTTGGGTCAGAAATCTTCTTGCCCAAAGTCAGCTTGTACAAATTCTTCTATTATCAAATAACAACAAAGACTAAAGTTAACTGTCATGTTTAATCTAGGACTGCAAATATATTGATGTCTGTTAATGTCTTGTTTTGTCAGTCTAAAACCCAAAGATGTTCTGTTTAATATGATAATAAACAAAGGAAAAAGGCCAGGGGACACTCCTTGGTCCTTGGAGGACATATTTTGGCCAGGGAAGACAGATGGTTTGAGAGAGAAGTAAAGGAAGCCATTTTTTGGGACGACCATCCCTCAACAGAGGACGAGGTCTACGATACATTTAGTCACATATAATGCAGTTCTAAGATCACCCCCCAGGCAGATTAACACCCTTCTACCCTCATGTGACCCTAATGACTCACATGCTGGCAGGCCGAGTCAGTGACTCACAAGTGACCTTAATGACTCCCACTCACACTTTTACTCAGGTGACCCTAACGGTTCACTTGATGGAGGGGTGGCTCCATGAGTCAAGGTGTTCACAAGCCCACTGAAGTTAAATACCTCCAACTCCCCATTAATCAGTTAGAACTGCTTGAACGATTAATCCATTTGATTATCAAAATAATTAAATTTTTGCCCGGTCGGGCATGTGAGTTGGCAGATTTACTTGCCCGACAAGTCATTTTACTTGCCTCAGGCAATCCTTATTGTTTAGCCCTGTAGTGTATTACCGACAGTAGAGCTCGCCCCCAGTTTGGAGAAGTAACAGGAGTACTGGTGTAGGAAGCTACGTAATTTACTGCTGTGGAAAGCGTCAGCAGCAAAAGATTTGTTTACCACCCAAAAAAATTGTCGTTAGTTTAAGTGTGAACTATATTTAGAATATTTTCACAGCTTTACCTTGCTGTCAGACAGTGTTTTCCTGACATTAGAAGGTACATGTATAGACAGAGTCATAAATTTTGAAAAGCTGGCTTTCAATGTGCACACTGATAACCTATTAAAAACTTAAAACTTCTTTGAGACCAGAAAGAAAAATGTGCAAAGTTCGCTTTTATTTGTTTTAGATTGTGATGATGTGATTTACATACATGCAAATTCAACCCTACTCAAAAAACTGGATTCTGCATATCACACTGCAGTTTATATGACACTTTAGGATGATCTTCTCTATACCAGAGGAGAAAAACACACATGCTGCTGTTTGTTGTCGAGACACTGTGCGGTAAATTACCTGTGGCGAAATGTGATATAGATATCGCTGGTATGGCCTGTATGTTTTACTGTTTCCCCTGTGTTGTTTTTTATGTACTCTATCTCTCCTAACCTGTGAAATTGTCTTTTATGTGAAACTGCTTGTGCTGCTGTCTTGACCTAAGAGATTAATAGAATTAAATAATACATAACAGCAGTTTTCTGTGGGAAAAATATCTGACAGCTTGCTGAAGTGGTGAAAATATTCTAAATACAATGTACACTTAAACTCTTGTTATTTTTTAGGTGTCCTTTTGCTGTTGACCCCGTCCACAGTAGCTTCTTCCTCCGCTACTCCTGCTGCTTCTCCAAGCTGAGGCCCTGCTGACCCCATTTAGTGTAGATAATGCACTCATGACTCACTCATTGACTATGGATAAGTACCTCAAACAACCCCACTGCAAATAATGCAAAATATCCCTTTAAGGAATTTATGACAAGATTAAGGCAACATGATACCAAAAAAAGAAGTGACAGTAATTACAATTCAAATTGAAGAAGTGATGTGAGATAATGCACCCCACAGCAGCAGAATCACCACACACTTAGTTTGCATGAAGTGCTTACGTTGTACTGGACATCATACTGGCAGCCTGGTGTTCAGTGATGTGAAGATTATCCTCAATGTGTGGTTGGAGCTCTGGAGAACGGCATACAAATTGTGAGTCAGACAGTATTTTAATCATTCTGATTGCAAAATCCTTCTTGTTATATATTAAAAATCTCTCTTTATGTGCAATTCTGCTATTTTAACCTGAAAGAGTCTGAAATGTTTTTTAAAATGTTACTTACACACTCCCATGAGCAGCAAGTTGTCGTATGAAGTCTCAGTCATCCCTTTGCCCGCAGGAGAATGTAGCCCAGGATATTTATACTACCGTAGTTAACATGTCATGTTGTATACTCCACCCTGTCTACTCTCCCGGCCAATCAGATTC
Organism: Lutjanus campechanus; assembly: GCA_027495735.1. Taxonomy (NCBI): domain Eukaryota; kingdom Metazoa; phylum Chordata; class Actinopteri; order Lutjaniformes; family Lutjanidae; genus Lutjanus; species Lutjanus campechanus. Next base: position 8,753 of record JAJHUR010101363.1, on the reverse strand, counting down.
ACTCTTGTGGTTTTGCATACTTCTATTGTTTTAAACCTGTATGAATTGTCAGTCTCAAATTGTTTACAGCAACATTCCTTGTATTGAACTAGTTTTACACAGCTTGATTCCACATTTGATCCAATGTCAGTCAAAAAAAAACATTATTACACCACTGCGTTAGCTGTTAAGATGTGTGTCAAAGGTCTCTGTGTGGTCACCTCCGACCTGTTTTGTCCAGTGCTGATGTAGCGAATAAGTACGTGCAGGTCTACTGTATGTAACTCTACTCTGCATTGTGGAAACTATTCCAGTCATGCCGGGCTCTATTCTCAGACATGTCAATGGACGCAGATCCCACTAAAGGCCTGGGCTGCGATCCAACTCTGTTAGCTGGCTCCGGTCCTAAGAGGGATGGCTGCCCCACAGTCCGTCAGCATGTGTGACGCTGTGGAGAGGGCCGGATTACAAACGACTCTCAGCAGCTATTCAAGATTCAATCCAAGTACCACGTGTGTACATATTGAGTAACATGAAAGGTGCACCAAACATGGAAGTCCCAGAATTACTGAGATGTATTTGGACACCAAACTTAAGGACATTTTGAAGACTGAGGACCTTGCAGGGGTTATAATGGGCAAGATTTGACTATTTCTGACACTGACTGTGGTAAAAACAAAAAAACAGTGACATTAGATGCTGTGTTTAATAAATTATAAAATCAAATGCTTTCATAACTATTCTATAATTTCAAGTGTTTATTCTTCTCAAATCAACATTTTCAAGGTCTAAGACAACCCTACTTTCATTCTCCAAAAACAGAATCCAATGATTTGCAAAAGCTTTTCAACCTGCAGTATATTCATTTGAATACAGTACAAAGAAAAGATATTTAATGTTCAAAGTGATACTTTTTTTTTGTACATATACACTCATTCTGAATTTGATGCCTGCAAAACGTTACAAAAAAGTTGGGACAGGCGCATGTTTACCGCTGTGATACATCACCTTTTCTTTTAATAACATTCAGCAAGTGAAGACAATAGAGTGGGAGCACTGCTGGGTCTTCCTGTTAGTCACAATACAGGTGCTCTTTGGATACTTCAGGTATTTTGCACTTATTCTTCAGGTGAAGGGCTCATTGCATGGGTCAGACAGTGACCCATGCAATGAGCCCTTCACCTGAAGAATAACACTCCAAATGTTTGGGAACTGAGGACACTAATTGTTGAAGTTTTGAAACTGTAATTCTCTCTCATTCTTGCTTGATATACGACTCAACAGTCCGCGGTCTCTGTTGTCAAATTTTGCATTTTATAATGCGCATTTTCAATGGGAGACAGGTCTGGACTGCAGGCAGGTCAGTCTAGTACCTGAACTCTTTCACTACAAAGCCATACTGTTGTAACATATGCAGAATGTGCCCTGTCATTGTCCCTGGAAAAGACGTCCTCTGAATGGTACCTTTAGTGTCAGTAACAATCTGGATGGACCTTTTTCTCTTTAAGCTGGAGGACACAACATCCGTGATTTCCAAAAACAGTCTGAAATGTGGACTCGTCAGACCACAGCACACTTTTCCACTTTGCGTCAGTTCATCTCAGATGAGCTCAGACCCAGAGAAGTCTGCAGCGTTCCTGGATGTTGTTGATTTCTGTCTTTCTCTTTGCATGGCAGAGACTTAACTTGCATCTGTAGATGCAGTGGAAACTGTTTTTTGACAACACTTTTCCAGCGTTCCTGAGCCCAGGTAGTATCCTTAAACAATTTTGTGAGTTTTTGAGGCAGTTTTTAATGATGTGCCACCTGAGTGGTGAAAGGTCATGGGCATTCAATGAGATTTCTCAGACTGTTTTAATGATATTATGGATTGTGATGGTGAAATCCCTAAATTCCTTCTTAAACTGGTCTATTTTGCTCAACTTCTTGGAATTAGGGTTGTGTGAATGATGTGTCCAACCAACTTGATTTTTCCTGGTCCGATCATCTCTCTATATGAACACAGTATTACTCCTAATCTCCTAATAACACTGGGTTCATTATAGGGCTCCATATTAGCTGGATCAGCGGTGCAGTTCAAAACATGACAGTCAACTGACACGTGCATCAGTTTTGAGAAGCCCACTCTCCCTCAGTCCCTTATTAGTTCCAATTACTGGGCAATTTGTGTGAGGGCAAACAATGAGCACTGATTGCTCCCTCTGAAACGCTTACATAACAATGCTGTTAGAACAATTACATCTCAGGGAAGACAATGTTCCACAAAGGGTAAAAATAAAAACACACCCAAAAAGAAACTTTCAAACTCATGAAGCAGATATAATGCACAGCTTTGGTAGCCGAGGTGAAGAGAAGTTAACTGCACATTAAAGAGATAGTTTGGGGTTATATGAGATTTTTATCCACAGTCAGTGTATTAGCTGCAGTAGATGCCTGACAGCACGCCACCAGTTTGAAGAGGCAGAGAGTGATGTAGTGTACATTATATTGAGAATATCTTCCAATGGGAAATCTCTGTTTAATAAGCCTATAAGAGAGTGTTGTCACTCTCTCAAAGTGACAACACTCCCTTTGCAAACAGTAACAGTAATACATTTTTATGCAAAAATCAGCTTTTTTATTTAAAAAAAACTCCAGTAAAACCACTAAAAACAGCCAGCAGACCCTTTTGCCTTCCTCTTTTTTTGTGTGCTGGAAACCCGAGGAAGTCTCTGTTCAGCTCTCAGTAATTTTGTAGTTTCTAACTGAATCTCTGTGGTTTGACATTTAGTTTCTCTCCTGTGTCGGTTTGTACTTTCATGTTTGCCTTATTTAACTGTTTCATGTCGCTTTCAGCTGGATAGGAGTTGCACTGGCTTTTCAAACAGCTACTGATTTTGCTGCTTCATGGTAAAACCTTTTAGATAACGAAATAACGAGAGACTTTTATTGTGAAGAATTTATAGGAAGTAAAATGTTCACGCACCATTCAGCCATTCGACTAAATATGGGCGCTTCACCTGTTTATTACACACCCTCAAGCAGATGCAAACTCAGCTGCACTGGGCCGACGCACCAATTTAAACCGAGTCAAACCAAGCGACACACGTTTACGAAAGATGAGCAGAAGACTGCGGCAGAGTTATTTGACCCGGGAATGAATATGGATTGTACCCTTTCCCATTAATGCCAAAAGCCACATGTTAGTGGGTGTTTGTGGGTTTTTTGTGCAGAGTAAAAGGGACTTAATTTATCTTGCAGGACACTGTAGTTGCTGGTCTACCAGTTTTGATCATTTAGGTTTTTTGTGTCATTGTGTGACTTTGCTGAAAGTGAATTAACCCTTTGTAACAACAGTCACACTATAACACAAACAAACTAACCGATCAGGGCAGTGGTAGACCAGAAACTTCTGTGTCCTGTGAGGCAAATAACTGTTTTTGCCAAAGGGGTCTGGTTGCTTTGGAGAGAGCTATATTGGGTTTATATTACAGCAGTCACCTGCTGGAGAAGGCTGTCCAACTGCAAAGTGAAGTGGTAAAAATATTCTATGTTTAATTGTTTTTCCTCTCTGCTTCTCCAAACTGGGGGCATGCCAACCACCTTCTACTGCAGGTAATACACTGTCTTAGGATAAGCACCTCATTCAACCCCTCATCAAAAAAATCCAAGCTATCCCTTTAACAGGATTCCTGTTATTTATGACAGTAATGCATGTTCATTTAAGTGTGAATGACATTTAAGCATGGAGACCAAAAGAAACATTGTTCTCTCAAACATACACCCACATTAGGATGTGCACTTTGGGATGGTAGGCATTGTGATGCCAAGTGAACTGATGAAATTTCACCTTCGGGTCATCTGATGCATCTTGTTATGAGCAGCGGAGGAAAAAGGCCAATAATGTGAGTCATCTGGATAAAGTAACTAGATTTTTATTTACAAGTCTCACAGACACCCCAGAATACATTATGTAACCAAACTTATGTTGTGACATGATTAAAAAGAGCCAAAAATAACACCACGGCATTGCAAAAGCTGCTTTGGCGAATAGAGTTCATTCGTCAGCAAGCCCTTCTCACAATATCAGGAATTACTTGCAGACATGGTGCAGCGAATGTTTGTGTTTGTTTCCCACAAATTAGTCCTTAATCCTGACGAGCGTGAGAAAGATGGGTGCCTTCCAGATGTAATCTCTGCAGGTCTGGTGCAAAAATGAAGCACTGCTCATTTTCTGACCTCCTGGAGCCAAAACACCTCCACGCCAACAGACAGATCTGTAACGTAAAAATAACTGTTTTAACTGCAGTTCAATGAAATGACAAGTCTGCCTTATTGTAAAGACACTGTTGTTCTTAAAAGAGACACTTTCCCTTCCATAATCTGTTACTAAGAGACAATGAACACAAATGCAAAAAAAAAAGTGAGAGCTAAAAATAAATCCAGATGTCACTGCAAAGCGGTTGCTTACGTAAGATCTGCAGAAATGAATTAGCAGATGTCTGTACCAAGAGGGTGTGAGGGCAGTACTGAGTTAATTAGAAAGATGACACAGTTGAACTCACTGTTACTTACCTCAACACTCAGATTAACTGCACAGCTCCACTTGAGACAAGTGGTGCTATAGTTCGATAGCGCATTAGATGCTGAGAGCCCTCTTCAAGATCCACAACATACTCTCTGTAAGAAGAGCCAAGAGTAGAGATAATATCAGTTGTTTCTATGCAGAAAAATTTAACAGTAGTGACTATAAAAAGGTAACACTGCCACCTAGTGGGGCCCGAGAGCAACAATTCAAGTAAAATTTGGATGAAATGTACCTCTGATCGTCTGTTTCAGGCTCCACCAAGATGTTTTCCTGTCTCTCCTTCACCCGCAGAAACACAAAGGAGTCCAAGCAGGGCTCGGGCACTGGGATTACATTACAACACGCAGGATTTGGTGTGATGGTCAGTGAAAATGTCACAGCAAATGCCACCATCTGCCAGCGCATGCTAATAGCAGTGTTTCAGGCATGGATCATCCATGAGGACCATTGATAAACTGCAATCAATTCTGAACTCTGCTGCCAGACTTTTAACTAAAGCAAGAAAGAGAATGAGAGAATATCACCCAAGTCTTTGCTAATCTGCACTGCCTCCCGGTATTCTGTAGGATTGATTTTAAAGTTCTGTTAACAAGGTTCTACATTACCAATTCTTTGTGGATCTATAATCCTTCACGGCCTCTTGGATCCCCTGCTGCTGTTTTTAGAATATAAACTATCACACAAATAAGAAAATTGTCTGTTCAACCTTTTTTTTAACTATGCACAGGCATGCAAACTGGTCAAAGGTGAAAAGAGTGAGAAAGATGCATGAGCAGATAAAAACACAGATCCGGAGGATATGCTCCTCAGAGATTGTTTTTTTAAGCATTAACTGCTAAATGCTTATTTTGCGTGCTGGTCACAAGATAACAGAGTTGCGAGATGGAGCAAAAGAAAGTCAACACTGAGTTTTACAGATGATAGCAAAGCATGGACCAGATAATTATCATTTTATTATTAGATCAAAATTAGTGTTTTGGGGTTTTTTTGGCCATGATCACTTAAAATGTGAAAATGCTCCTCTTAGCCTGTTCACTCCTGCAGCACAATTGCATTTAATTGCTGTTCTAGCATCACACAATGCCACAAATGTAATATTGACTACAATATGAGAACACTCAAATTACTGAAAATAAACCTTTAGACTATTATTAATAGTTAATGATTGCAAGCTAACAAAACAACCAGCTGCTTTGTTAATTTATCTGGTCTATTGTCTGCTATCACATTCAACATGCTGAATGAAGGATAGGCTAGTTAAAGTAAAAACTATCAGCGAGAAATTCCTTATAATTGCAGATTTGTCTCGTTTTCTAGCTTGTGCATATATTACATGTTGTACATGTAACATGTATTCTGCAAGAAAACAAAAACATTTCTCATCGGATTAACACAAATCACGAAGGCGACCTGTTTTGAAAACAGCCAAAGGTGACACGTTTGCATGTCTGATGCATGTGTGGAATACTCTAGGCTACGAGAGAAGTTAGTTGTTAAGGACTCTGACCTACAACCCCTTAAATGGTACTACTATTATTAAAAACTGAACAAATAAAATTAAAGACAGCCTGTGAGGTAAAAAAAAAAAAGAGAGAGAGAGAGAGAGTAAAAAAAGAGATTTTACCTGCTTTGAGCATGTCAACTGTCTGCAGGTTGGCAGGCATGCGCTTCAGTGCTACAGCCTTCAGGTAGGTTTCTGTGTTGGCGTAGTACCTGTGTGACGAAAAAAGTTTGGTCAGTAACCCAGATGTGCAGCCATTTTGGAGATACTGGGATATAAAAAACAGAATGGATTACATGCTTAATACTCAATTCAAGCTGTTTAAACTACCAAAAGTTCAGGAGAGTGTGTGGAGGCTGCTAAAACTTACAGAGAAGGAACTGGTCAGCAGGAAAGGCCGTGACATTTTGAGAAAATGAGGTTAATAGGTGGTTAAGATCCATGCGAGCTGGCTCCTTCGTTTTGCTTTTTATTTGCTATCCTGACATAGTGAACTACCTCATTTTTTTTGCCGAGCCCACACACAGCTGAAGACCTTAAATGTTCCAAATGTTTGGAAGACTACAACCAGATGGTGTGTGGATGGTGAGAGAGGCTCAGTATCAGCTCATCAATGATCTGTATTGTGAAAGCCAAGTTAGGCAATCAACTGATCTTTACATTTTGGACATTTAAGTAATTATCTAAGAAGGATTTTGAGTCTTAACTTTGTGGATCAAAATATTGATCGGTCATAAACACATAAACCATTAAAACATCCCTCTTCAACCAATTCACCATTGAAGTCAATTGATGAAAAAATAGTTTATTACAAGTCTGTATTTTGTTGACCATTTTGTGCAAGAAAATCCTGCTTTCAAATGTTACTTGTGAACTCGTGGGAAGTCTCGTATCACACTGGTGAACTGGAGC
>JAJHUR010101360.1:0-21794 GCA_027495735.1 Lutjanus campechanus | reverse complement strand
TAATAATAATAATAAAATCCTGCTTCGCCACTTAAGTGCCTTTAATGTGAAGCTGCAGCAGTAGGAAACTGCAGTCCGCTAGTTGATGATTCCTGTTGTGGTATTTTGTATTCATGCCTGCATTGCTTGCACTGACATTTTGTTCATGTGTATTTATTTGTAGCATTCATGATTACTTTTCTTTTTCTGTTGTTTTGTCAAGAGTCAAGAAACAGGAAATGATGATAGGCTGATGAATATGTATGAAGATTCAAAGCCAGATCCACCAGGAAACCCGAACATTCATGTTAAATATTTCATATATAAAATCATGTATTTGTCGAAGTTGTTAGTTGTGCTGTGTTTAAAACTAATTTTACTTTTTTTTTTTCTCTTCTGTATCATTCACTTGCTGCAGACACAATCCAATTTTCCCTTGAGGATCATCAAAGTTTTGTTTGTTCCAGTTTTATCTGCACTAATCTCAAGACACACCAAACCAGAACACAACAAAGCCCATCCGCGTAAAATGGGGTTGTGCATATTTATGATACAAATATAGAAAATTGTTCATTAAATTTTCCTTAGTCTTTAATTGTGAAGATTTTTTTTTTTTTTACCCCTGGCGCTGTTGCAGGAGGGAATACTCTTCTGTCTGTATGAAATAGTAACCAGTGAAGCTGTGCCTACCTGCTGCATGTGTCCCAGCACATTCTTCCTGCAGTCAAACACCCCCCTCCCTTCTTCAGAGTACAGCTGGTAAATAAAGTCTGTCGTGTAGTTGTCATTACAGTTCTCATTCCTACACATGAATACATACACAGTAGAAGAAAACAGTGAGACGCCCGAATCTATTGTTTCTAAAGTGCTATTAGAGCTGCAACGATTAGTAAATTAGTTGACTGAAAGATAATTAATTACAAACTAGAGATGAAACGGTATCAACATTTTATATCATGATTATAGTGACCAGAATTAATACAGTTTGAAAAGTACTGATACACTGTTTTGTATTGACGATGAGTTTTCAAAGCGTCGTAATCAAACACAATTAAAACTTGAAACAGTGATACTAACCCTCAGGAATTTTACATCCCTGTTACCAACTATTTCAATAATCAATGAATCGTTTCAGTCACTTTTCAAGCAAAAATGCCAAACATTTGCTGGTTCCAGCCTCTTAAAGGTCAGGATTTGCTGCTCTTCTTTGTCACATACGACAGTAAATGAAGAGTCTTTGGGTTTTGGACTGTGGGTTTGACAAAAGAAGCAATTTGAAGACGTCACTTGAGGCTCTAAGAAATTGCGATGAGTAGTTTTTAACAATTTTCTGTGGAAATAATCAGCAGATGAATCAATAATGGAAATAATTGTTTGTTGCAGCCCTAAGTGCTGCTAGAGATATCTGCAGCACTATCAGCTTATTGAAAAAAAAAAAGACTTAATGTTGCTTTCAAGATGAGAGCGGCACTGCAAAATGTCAGCTCTTAAACTGATGACATCAGCACTGGATCTGTTTATTATACAAGCATCTTAAAATCAAATACTGAGGGCTGGAAATACTGGATCATTAGCCCTGCAGCAGGACTACACCAGTTGTGTGTCGCTGAGGGAAGGAGGCTTAAAATGTGCTGTGACTGTGTGGTCGTGATGTTACCTGAGGACCAGTCCTCTTTGAATGCTCGTCTTCATTTTCTCTGTCAAATGTTCAACATTAGCCTGTGGGAATAAATAGTGAATGTGAGTAATGTTGACCAGTGGATGGCACTGCACCGTGGCCATTGTGGCCGTCCCAGAATTAAGCCTCAATGCCCTCTAGTGGATCAATGAGAGATGACGTGTCAGGGACTGAATCCTTTAAACTCAGACAGACAGGAATTGTGCTACATGTTGTGAGCTGATGTGTTACCTGCAGGTCTCTGATGTCAAATGGCTCCTCGTAGATGTAGGCAGCATCAGCTCCAGCAGCCAGGCCTCCCACACTGGCCAGGTAGCCACAGTAGCCTCCCATGGTCTCAATGATGAACACGCGTCTCTTGGTACCGCTGGCCGACTGCTTGATGCGGTCGCAAGTCTAACACATGCATATAAGCTCACAAAGTCAGTATACATGCAGTGATTATTACACGCCAGTTAAATGTCATGTTTAATATATCAAAGTGTCACACCAAGAAGATTATAAGTGTGATGAGTAGAGGCCATATACTGTTAAAACATTACATTGATAAAATAACAGCAAAACACTCTTTTCAAGGCCAGCATGCTTGTTTAGCACAACAATCAACTTTCTGCGTTTAGACAACTCAGGCAGATTCAAGCTAAAACGCTGCTTTCACCAGTTAGACTGGAATCCTGCACAAGGATGAGAGAACACATCAAAGGGTAAACTGCAGATGTGATTTACATTTCAGCTGTTTTACATGACATTTAATTTGTCCTTTTAGAGAGTAAAACTATATTTTAAAACTCAATTTTGATAGTCCAGAGTTGATAATCAGCATAATATCAGGTGACTGTGATATCAGTGAAATGTCCTCAGATTTTCAGATGCTACAACAGCGTTAAAGGGGCGTTCCACTAGCTTAGCAATGCACCTCCATAATGCTGCAGGACTCATAAGATAAAAGAATGGTAAAAATCAGGGCAGCAGAGGTTAAGATATCCTGACTTTTAGGTCTTCGTGTAGATGAAATCAAGTGTAAACCATTATTGGGGTCTTCATTGAGGGGGTGGGGCTGGTTGGTGACGTACTGCAACTTGGGCAGTGCTTGGTTTTGTCTCATTCGTTTAGCAGGAAATAATGGTGGCCTGTCTGGCCACAAAGTTCATTGTATTACACTCAAATATAACACCTAAATATATGGTCTATGTTCTGGCTTCAAAAATGCTGAATCCTACATTTCCCATAATGCAACTTGAGAGCATGTTTCTTTAGATCCTATTTGCCCTCTAAATGCCCACATCTCTCCCACTTGCCGTTTCAAAAGCAGGCCTTCTGTCAAATTAATTTCACAGGCTGATTTGTCAAACTCATGACAAGTAAACTGAACTTGAAGCATTAATTCTGTGGAATGCCCCTTTAAAACTGCACAGATATTCAGTGACGTTAATGTTAGAACTACAGTCAGGGTTAGCTTTGAGTTGGGTTAGGTTAAGATCATGTTAATAGCTACAGATATCACACTTTACAGTACACCTTTAACACTTTACTGCACATCTGCCTTTAGGACCTGACAGTTTGCTGAGCACTGGACCTTTAACTCCACTGATACTCTATCATGTGTCATTTTCATCCTCTTTGCATTAGCATCTTGAACAAAGTGTTCACAGTAGTGCCGGCGGCGGTTCGACTGCCTTACCTCCACGATGGCATTGAGGGCCGTGTCTGCCCCGATACTTAGATCAGTGCCGGGTACATTGTTACTTATGGTGGCAGGCAGCATACACATCGGGATGCAAAACTCCTCATAGGTAGCGCGAGCCTCATACAGCTGCAGCAGACTTTCAAATGCCTGAAGCGGCAGTACATGAAAACGCGTTAGAGCCACAGAAGGCTGGCCATTGAGAGAGAGAGGTGAGTCTCTCTCAGTTTGCTAAGAGCGTATCCTGCCATTCCGGCTCGTTCCGTGTGATAGCGGCCAGTGGCTTCCCTTTGGCAGAAAGGACGGGAAGGCAAGAAGTGTGGACAGAGAGATGGAGAAGAAGGTGAAGAGGGGAAAATGAGGAGAATGAAAGCAAGAAAGGACACTGGGTGGCAGAGTTGAGCCATGAAACGTAGACAGAAGAACTGTAGATGGACGGTGATGGTACAGATAGAAGAGAGGGGAAAAAGATGTAGAAGGAAGAGATGGGACAGAGATCTGTGTGTTTGCGAGCCTCAGCAGCTCAATGCAGTGACGCTGCATAGGACAACCACTTCACATGGCCATATCAGCTATGGAAGGTTATATGCTGGCAAGACAAGCTCTTATTGAGTCTGCACACACAGGAGAAGGAATGAAGAAGATGGTGGCACAGCTTGGAGATGTTGTTCTTTTTATATTTATTCTGGTTCTTTAATCTTATGTATGGTTAAGTTTGTCTTAAAGGCATAGTTCAGATTATTTTATTTTGGGGTTGTATGAGGTACTTATCACTAGTTTGGAGAGGCAGAGAGGTGAGCCACAAAATGTGTTTTAGCCATATAAAAAAGGCCCACCTATAAAAATCAATATCAATCTAAGTGTGCGCTATATTTTGAATATGTTCAAAGCTTTACCTTGCCATCAGAGAGCTTTTTCCAATGGGAAAGCGCCATTATATAAACCAAATATCCCTCTCTCCAAATCAACTCAACTCCATGGACAAAAAGTGAGTTGCTCTTCTACTACTTTCTCAATCAATTAGTTTGTTTGTTACTGTGTGACTTTGGTGTTTTAAAAAATAGTTTTTTTTTATTCACCAAAGTCAGAGCAACACATTCAAACTTAAACACTGAGGCAGCAGTAGACCAGCACCTCCTGAGTTCTGCAAGTTAACAACCCCACCTCAAAAAACACGAACTATCCCTTTAATGTGAGGTACTGTGATGTTTTAAACAAAACAGCAGGAGCAATGATGCTGTATTATGTTATTGAATAAAGTTAGTGTTATCAATTCACACTTCATACACCTCATACAGTGCATGTTAGCTGTACTATGAGGGGTTAGTTTGTGTGTGTAGCTGTTAACCACTCATTCTGGTGTTAATGATGTGGGGGGACACAAACACACAGTCGGGGAGAAAAGCAGGCAGAGCAAACATGGCGGTCACAGCACTCGTGCACCTCACAGCATGCCTCCATGTTGTCACTCACTTACCTGAGAGGGAAGGGAGGAACGCTACTCTGTAATGTGGTTTTATGTTTACCAGTTATACCTCACCGTACAGACAGGACTCAATCTGTCTGTCTGGATGGATGAATTTCTAATGTTAAGTTTTATTCCAGATGTGGCTGGCAGATGCCATGTTCACAGAATTTCAGGCTAGAAGTTACGTTGAGTGACTGGTAAAAAAAGACTGAGTGAGCGACTTCCCCCTTCTTGAAACATGATTGGCTGGCTGGCAATGTGAGCATAAGCATGTGTGAGTGTTTTGTCTGTTTGTGTGTGTGTGTGTTTTTATATCAGCCTGTGTGTTGCTGAGGTCAGATAATCTGGTTGCCAGCCCCCATCACTTACAGTAGTGATGGCGTTCAGAGCCGTGTCAGCGCCAATGCTGAGGTCTGAGCCCGGCACATTGTTGGAGACAGTGGCTGGGACCATGACCATGGGCACACAGAGCTCGTCATATTTCCCGCGCGCCGTTAACAATTCCAGCAGTGACAGCAAGCCCTGCAGGGCAGAGCCAAGGGCTTTAGTGTGTATGAGGGTTGAGGTTTGGCAGGTTGGTGTGACTGGTTGAGAGGTGCTACTTGCCACAAGGAGGGGAAAGACAAAAGTGGAGGGTGCCAAGGGGAGGAGCCAGGTCTATCACAACGGACAGCAGCGAAACAGACAGGTACCACTCCACATACTTTAAACATTATCTCTCTCTCTCTCTCTCTCACACACACACACACACATAAATTCATACACACAACACTTGTTTACTTGCATACATCACAGGAAAATAAAGCTGGTGAGCAGCTAAGTGGGAGTGCATGAAATGACTGGAGAAAAAGCAGGTGCTGTTTCCAATTAAAACTAATTCATTAGATTATTTATATTTCAGTTACTGTATTTAGTAGTAGTGTAGTTGCTTCACTTTTCATTTAAAGGGGACCAATTATGTTTTTCCTTAGTTTTGGTATAAATTTACAAATCCCAGTTCCCAAAAAGTTGTGGTGATTGCAATGATTCACAAAACCTTTTCAACTTGTCATTCAATTGAATACAGTACAGACAGACAAGATATTTGTTTTCAGAAATCACGGACGTCATGACCTTCGGGGAGAGGAGAAGAACCACCCAGATTGCTACTAGCGAAAAGTTTAAAAGAGAGCATCTGTGATGAGGCTGCATTAGTGCCCATGGCATCATGGGTAACTGTCACATCTGTGAAGAACCCATTCATGGTACATCTACACTTATTTCAGCAAGACAATGCCGAGACACATTCTGCATGTGTTACAGCAGTGTGGGTTCGTAGTAAAATAGTTGGAGCACATATTAAACATGACCAAAATCTGAATGCAACATTTCTGACTGCTTTTTTTCAGATTTGTGTAATGGTCCAGGTATCTGCTCCAGACGCAGCACACCCACAAAGTACACACACCACGGTCACCAAAGACGTACATAGACGGTACATTGGTCCTTGTATCGTACATCAGTGTCCCCACCACGTTGGACAGGGCAAGACTGTCCTGTAAACAAACAAGTATATGGGGAAGTGGCGTTTTTTTTTTTTTCTGGATAAAAAACACTAACGTTCATGATCCATCAACCTGTTTCAGTGAGTAGTTTTTATATTCAGGGCTTCATGATCAATGTGGAGTATGTTAGTAAACAAACTCCTACTTCATGTAAATCATCATAGACCCTTTAATATAACATGACTCATTGAAATCAGTTGAGAAATTTTAACATTATAGTGCTTTTTATCCCGAAAAACTGCGGCTCCCCCATTTACATGGGTTTGTTCACAGGCCGGTCTTGCCTGGTCCAATATGGTGGCAACACGGACGAATCGTACCAACAGGCCGAAGCAGTTAGTGCAGTATCTATATATTTATGTCCATGGTGTTGATAAGCAGTGGGTGCCGCCCCTCAGCAGACTACTAGCAGTTGGAATCAGATGATACTGTGCATTCGGGGAGGGGAGCTTTAAAGAGACAAAAACGGCCCTGTTCAGAGGGTGAACTGAAGAGCTGCATTAAGGGCCAATATCAGATGAGTAAGGATTTTTTTTTTACTGTGAATCAGGCAAAGCAACTCTAGTGGAGTGCCAGAATAAAAAATATAGAGCTGGAAATGATCATAATAGGTCCCCTTTAAATAATTCAAATGTCCTAAATTAAGAATCATACTTACTCTTAAGTAATACATTCAAAGTACTGAACCAGCTTCATGCTAAAATCCATCCTGTTCCAGATTTTGGCAGAGAAATGACTTTGAAGCATGATTATGTAAATGATTATGTATGGAGCCATATGGTGGTGTGCTGACATCAAATGGGATAAGACTGATGGAAAGGATCAACATTACAGTGTTCACTGTCATATAGTACTGCACATATGGACTTCTGACAATATAATTAGTGATGCTTCAACTCTTACTTTGACTAAGTGTACAAGCAGAAATGTAACTCTGATAATTCTCATAATGTTGCTTAATATGGAATATAGTAATAGCTAAAAGCTTATGGAAATCAAAGATGAGAATGTAGCCTTATTAGAAAAATTAGCTAGAAGGGATAAAAAAAAGTTTTGAACATACCTCAAATCCACCAACAATTAGCAGTGCATTAATGTTGTGCTTTCGCATCTGCTCAGCAATTTTTTCAACATGCTTTGCAGGAAGCGTTCTAAAGAAGGTAAGGAAGGAAAGAAGAAAAAGCAGTAAATTGTTATTTGTAAAAACAAAATGTAATGCACACATTTATGACATGAACTGTTCTAGTGCATGTAAACATATTTAAACAGTTACAAAGTATTTAGCTGTAAACATGGCCCTTAGTTGGGATAGTTTGGGTTTTTTTGAATTGGGGTTGTATGAGCAACTTATCCATGGTCAGTGTGTTACATACAGTAGATGATAGTCAACATACCCCCAGTTTGGGGGTAACAGAAGTTTCAGTGTAGGAAGCTAAGCAATAAACTGCTGCCGACAGAGTCAGCAGCAAAATGTAAAAAAAATCATTATCAGTTGAATTGTACGTTATATTTAGCCTTTACCTTGCTGTCATGCAGCCTTTTTTTGACGGGAAACCACCAAACCAACCAAACTCAATTGGCAAAATCTATAATTTGATCGTGCAGAACATGTATGATGCTCTTCTACTGCTCCCTCGATTGGTGAGTTTGTTTGCATCATTGAGTGACTTTGGTGTTTTAAAACATTAGTTTTTATATTCACCAAAGTCACAATAACGCACACAAAGTAAAACATAGAGGCAGTGGCAGACCAGCAGCTCCTATGTTCTGCGATGTAAAATTACGGACTTTGCAAATGGAGTTTGGTTGGTTTGGAAAGACCGATATTTGGGTTATAGGACGTCAGTTTTCCATTGGAAAGGTTGTTACACAGTGAGATAATGCCTTGAAAATATTCTAAATGTAGCATTAACTTAAAAAAAAGGTCCATCTTCAACCAAACTCCCTTGGCAAAATCTCTAATTTTATCTTGCAGAACACACAAGTTGCTGGTCCAGCGCTGCCTCGATCAGTTACTTTGTTTGTGTTACTGTGCGACTCAGGCATTGTAAAAGGTTTGTTTGGATTCACCAAAGTCACACAACAACACAAACAAACTAACAGATCAAGTGTGGTGGACCAGCAACTCCTGTATTCTGCAATATAAAATCACTGGTTGCACCAATGGAGTCTGGTTGAGCACGAGAGACCGATATTTGGCTTCTATTACAGTGGTTTCTCATCGGAAAAGGCTGTCTGACAGCAAGATAAAGCAGTGAAAATGGTCCAAATATAGCATATAATTTTTAAGATGGGTCTTTTTTAAATAGCTAAAATATGTGTTGCTGCTAACTTCGTCCGTGCTGGTGGGCCCCTCTGCTTCTCCAATCTGGGGACGTGTTGATCCCCATTTACTGTGGGTGATATACTGACTATCTGTAAGTAACTCATTCAACCCCACTTCAAATAATGCGAACTATCCCTTTAAAGCTGAAAAATCAATATCAGAGTCCAGAGTGTACAGCAGTAATTATTAATACTACAGCTTTGGTCAATCAGACATAACAGATCAAGATTTTACCTTTTGGTTCCCAACAGAGAGCCACCCTGTCCCGTCCATCCTCCCACATCAGCCCATTTAATCTCCTTAATCTGAGGGGAGGACAATAACAGCACATGGAATCTTAAATCTTACTAGAGTACTCCATCACATATTAAATACTCCCTTCATTTAGAATTCAAATCTATGAATCTTGTGCCTAAGCTCTTTTCTGTGTAGTTGTTGGTACATTTATGACACACTTTAATACAGCCAGAACCTCTTGTGTGAGCTACAATTCTGTTTTATCTGACACGTCCTCCTGAGGTCTCAGCACAGAGATTGTTAGGAGGAGAGTTAATTTCCTGGACACATTCTCTTATATCTAACAGGGGAACTGTACCAGTGAGAACACAGAGGTGTGTAGCACAGAGTCCAAGAGCACTCAACTATAGAAATCCATTACTCCCACTGCTCTAATCTTCTTAGGGTCAGTTGGCGCAGCCTGATTTCAGCCAGCCAGAGCACACACAGGGTGTTTAACTAACCAGTGATATCGGAGACATGTTGATGAAGATAAATGGTCAGATTGTTTGTTAAGTGCTGGTCTTTGAATAAGCTAACAGTGGACGGAGGGGATTTAAGGTTTTGCGCTGGCAAAATGTCAGAAGAGGATAAAGGAGAGGCGTGTGAAGCCAGTTTTACCAGTTACAATACAGAGCAGGACAAAACAGTGTCTCCAGTTACAGCTGTGTCATACAAAACAGGTTTCACCAAGAGACTCTGATGTCTTCTACCTTTCATTAAAAATCCCACTGACGGATTACTCTGAAGCTGTGTTTTCAAATATGTTGCCCTCTGTCCGTGTATTGTAGTACTGATAAGCCGGGCAGAGGAGGGACAGTCAGTGTAGGAAATTGGTTTACATTAATCTGGACAGATTATCCCCAGGGTTTCCCTGATTATTCTGCAGTTAGGGAGCTACTAGTGATTGTGTGCTGTCTGACTCACCCAATTCTTTTTGCGTCACTGATTAAAACATGATTGAAACAGTTATTTAAGCAGGTTATTCAAGTGGCTACAAGGTACTAATTAATTGTGTTGATTTTGGAGGACCCTGTGGCCAAAAGTTGTAGTGTTTCTAACACCATAACCACAAAATATAACGTCAAAAATAAAATTATCTAAAGAAAAATCTCCTCCTGCTTCTTTTTAACTGGCTAACATCCTACTGACTGTAACTTTGCCTTGGAAAATGTAAACAAAGGCTCAGTCCCAAAGGAAGTTTTTAAAAATGGCACGGTTGGACTGGACTGGAGCCTTAATCTAGTGCCTTTCACCACACAAAAGGTGGTGTGGTGTGGTCCAGTGTGGGGCTTGATGTTCTACCAACTGAGCTAGTCAGGCACTAACACAACTACACAGAAATACCCAATATTCTCATTTGCTGCTTATATAGGTCATATACAGGCATCAGTAATAATTTCAGACTCAACTGATTCCTTATACTACATTTAAGCTTAAAATTCTAACATTAAATCTGCCTTATGCGATGACTTTCCAACAAGTTCTTTAATTGAAGGGGGTGAGATTGTGTAGTGGTGTTTATAAGCAAAAGTTCAGTACATGTAGCAGTATACAAGTACTACAGTACCCACCTGTCCTTTGTAGAATCCTTCAAAGCCATCACTGACAGCAAACATCTTGTGCCCCTCAGAGATGCCCACCCTGACAGCTGAACGGACGGCAGCATTCATGCCCGCTGCAGGGGCGCCGACGTTCAACACGGCCACGTTGAAGTTGCTCTGTGAGCATAAAAAGCAGACATCAAATGGGATAACAACAACAACAACAACAATAATAATAATAATAATGATAATAATAGTCTTTAATTCTAGAGCACTTGAAACCCACTTTAGAAAGTGCTTCACACAAAGCAGCAACTTCACAACAAACAAATCATAAAGACAATTTCCAAGCAATCAAATACAACTTGCAAAAGGACAATCAGTCAGTAAAAGTCAAAGCAGTTACAACAAATAGACCCAGTAAAGGGCAGTCAATCAAAATCAAGTAAAGTCAGGAAAGGTTGTCCAATAAAACTTTTTTTTACTAAGAGATTTAGTGATCCTGCTGACCCGATTTCCTCAGGCAGCTCGTTCCAGAGCTTCAGGGCTCTAACTGAAGATGCTCTGTCATACCTCTAGCCTTCAGTCACACTTTGGTACCATATAAAAAACCTCTGCCAGATGATCTCAGGCTACGTACCGGCTCATATGTGACTAAGAATTCAGATATACTGTATAGCAGGGAGACAGGCCATGAAGAGCATTAAGAGTCATCTGTAAGATGAGCTGAGTTCTCTACAATCTGTAGCCAATAAATGGATTTTTGGTTGAGGGGAGTGAAGAGGCTGTTGTCGAGCTTGTTGTCGAGGCGTGAGGAGATGAAGGCACGTAAAATAGTCTCTTTGTCTTTGAAAGATAAAACAGATTGTGTTTTGGAAACATTTCTAAGATGCTAAAAAGTTGTGTGCTGCTCAAAGCTTAAATTGCTCTCAAAACCAAACACCATGATTCTTTGCAACAGGCCTGATGTTCTCCAACAGGGAACCAAATTGTCCAATCATCTCTTTAAATAAAGAGAGAGACTGTTGCAGTTGTTGATCAAGCTCTGCAGAGTGAATCAATAAATGGTTTCTGGTCTGCTCTCGGCTACACGCTGGGCCTACAGTGGTCATTATCACAGATGCAGTGGGGGAGACAAACCCTGAGGCGAGCTCCGCAGCATGGACTCTGCCACGCTGCCTCTACACTTCACTGATCCTCAGTGTGAGCTGCCTCCTTTGGAGCCGCAGCAGCAGGCAGCCGCAGCTTCTGGCAGGGTTGAACAAGTCATCCCTCAGTGGGGAGCCAGGTGTCATCTGATATCACTGAACAGCAGAGCAACACCAGGCCACCTGTGTGAAGCCTATCACTACAATTATACTGTATGCCACACAGCAAATAAAGGCAACACAGCAAGCAGGTAAACACTGCTTATGATTACAAGTCACCTTATTCTCCCTGTAAAAGCAGGAAAAAAACTGACACCATATCTGATGTGCACCAACATAAATAGAATACTATAATGCACCTGTTTTCAGAATCAGACAAATACACAAATGACTCACTTTGGCAAAACCACAACACATATCCAGGAATACTTTACTCAGTATCCGAGCCAAGGATACATCTGAAAATAAACTGCATCACGACTGCAGTAGCTGAGTCATTATTTGTAGGCAGATCTTTAGGACAGCGTAATTAAAAATTAAACCTCTCAGTGGCTCAGGGAGGACAATTCAGCTTCTAAAAACAACCTGAACTCCAGGCATGGTGAGGACTGCTGCTGTATGTGTGAAAAAAACCAACAAGTCCCTGCTTCGTGTGTCTGTGTGTGTGTATGTCTGTGTGTGTGTGTCATCTGTGTTGACTGACAACACTGTCAAAAGTCCCAGAGGGAATGTCAAGATGTCGTGAGGTGAGGTGACTCACAGTTGGCAGTTCGGATTCTGGTTTACGATGAGCCAGCAGTTTGTACGTCCTCAGATTGTTTTCAAAACTCCTGCGGTAAAACACGACAAATGCAATATTGTTAGAACGATAGCATGGTACATTGTAGGTGCCACATGCATGAAAATGCACAATATGAGGTCAAAATGTGCATGAGACAAGTTAGCCTTCAGGCCTTTCTGGCAGAAAGGCTTTAGGAAGTCAACTGTGATAATATAAAGCGCAGCCACGTCCACACCAGGAGCAGGTTGTGATGGAAGACTGGCTTCATCCTTTAGACCTCAGTAGAATTCTAAAATGTTTCTGCAGTTTACTGAGAATCCTCACTTAAAAACAGTCATAGTAGTGTTTTTGGCAACTTGTGACCCAGTCAGTCCTTCCTACGGAAAACAGCCTCCAGCTCCAGCAGTGAGAACCGACGAAGACAAGCTGTTTACTGATGGTGATCATGTGATGTGATTTCAAATATGGCTGCAGCTCTCGATTCTTTTAGTAATGGAATAATCTATCGATTATTCTGGCGATTAATTGAGTAATTGGATGAGAAATATTGCGTGCTCTGCAATTTTTCTATTAAATTACTTTTACTTTACTGAAGCTTAATAGTGATGTACAAAGGAGAAAATAAGGCTAATTGTTTCTGTTTTTTTAAAAACTGCCGGTACTTTTTCTCTACTAAATACAAACCTGCAAACTCATAAGAGGTGAAAAAAGTTCTATAGTTCCAGTTATTGATGACAACCTAAGGTATCTACAACACAAAGCTCAAAGACTTTTTTCTGTGTTTTAATACATTATTTCTGTACCCTGCATATAAACGACAGGCTCCCTACACCACCTGTCTTATTAAGCAACATCGAACTGATACTCTTGATCTTGAGTGAAGTGTTGGCTTTGGTATGCTGGATTGGTCCCAGCAGGCCGTCAGTCATACCTGCCCCGAAGCCTCACTGCCTCCTCAAACCGCTTCTCGTCCATGGCCTTCTGCACCTCTTGAGTCTGAGGAGGAAAAGAGGGGAGTATTTTCACTTGTAGCTTGTATTATTTCACACACTGTACGTCCTGTTTGTGTTCAAAGCAGAGGCACTTCATTTGATTTATACCAGCTAAGATTAAATATCTGTAGGCATTCATGCTGTGATCTTTGAAGTGGCTATTATGAGCGGAACAATTGCTGCGTGTACAAACGTAGAGTTTGCCACATTTCTAGTGTAAAGAGAGAACAATGCGAGAGTAAACATGTCATCAACTGTTAAAGTCAAAGCATCTTTTTGTCTTTCTATGGAGATGGGTTGCTATTACATCACCATCCTGCAGGCAAGTCATCACCAACTGTGCCAAATGCTTCAGATAATCATTAACCAGACACAACTACCTCTCAAACAATATAGCTCTCATGTGAACATTAGTGCCACTCCAGGCCCAATGGGCTGTGCTGTTTGTCTTCATTACTTAGCTCCTCCAACCCGTCCCTGCTGACTCTGCCTCTCTGAGTCCAGCGGAGTCATTTCCCAGTGTTTGTGTTTGTATGTGCTTTGCAGTTTCCCCCCCTCTCTCCTCGGCTTCCGTGCATTTGTAAATGTGAGTGTCTGTGCGTATTGAGTGTGTTGCAGCGCTGGCCTGTTTCCAGCCCAGTCCAGTGCCTACCATCTGTACACACTCCATCAGAGGCAGCCGCACCGATTGGTTGCCGCACAGAGAGACCACACAGGCTGGCGTGTTGGCTGTGGTCTCCAGAAGGGCGAGAACAGCCTCCACACCCATACGACTGGCCTGCGTGAGCAAAAACATCACATCTTCATCATCCTTACTATCAAACTCTGGCTTGTTTATCCTGTACACCTGTAATGTTTTCTTTATCAACACATTCTTCCCCAAAAACAGTGATTTCTTTTTCATGCTGCGCAGAAACTGCAGTAAATTCTCCACATATTCTTATCTGCTTCAGTTGTTTTATATTGTCTTGTCGTAAACATGAAGAGAACTGTCGCACACTGCCTGATGCAGTGCTACACACGCTGAGCCATAAATCTGTTAATGTGCTTAACCTAAAACCTGGAGCCATTTCTCCTCACACACACACACACACAGGATTAAACAGGAACTGCTCTAGACAACTGGACCATTCCTACAAAAATACATCAAATACAGTGCATAGCAAAAGTGCACACTTGGTTAAAAAAATACGCTCTTATAGAAAGAATTATATAGAGAATTTCTATTATAAATGTATCAACAAGTAAAAGGTCAATCATGCAAACTGTAGTCAAAGTAAGACAGATAAATCATGTAACAGTGTTATGGTTCTAAAATTAGCATATAATCAATCTTCTGTTAGTGCTGCAACTAACGATTTGTTTTCTCGATTCATCCAGTGTTCCAGCATCCCCTGTCCCCTCTGACAGCAACAAAATATTTTATATACATTAGGCTATTTACCTTATTTGTGTGCACTCATCTGGGTAGCCAGGTCTGCGTTTATCCTGCAGAACTGGGCTACTTTTACTGCGGGATGATTTTTTTGTCCACTAGTTGGGTGAACCCATTTTGCATGCAAATTATGAAAATAATAACTATAAATAAGCATCCATATTTTAAATAAAATAATTTATTTCTACCTAAATTCTACCAAACTGACTCCCGATAAGCATGTACACTCACAGACCTGGAGACACATCACATGCACGCCCTCATAAACACACACAAATACAAAGTGCCTCTGCTCTCTGCCTGCCGGTGCCTTTTTTATTGGCTGTTGGGCTGGTTTTGCGCTAGTTTTGATCTGCCATTGGGCTGATTTTGTCACACAGACCTGGCAACCATCATTTCATTTGAGCTCAGTGTTTGAGTCTTAACTGCATTTAAAGTCACACTGTTTCTTTCTTCTTTTCTGTTTCACCGACAGCCGCACACACACTGAGCGGAGCAGAGGAGAAACAGGTGAAGTGACGCTGCCAGTCACAGTCTTGGTAGTGAACAACACGCTAACGTGTCAGTTGATGGATTCTATGGGGGGTTTTTTTTGCTGAGCTAAAACAGATCAGCAATGCACTTCTGTCCTCACTGTTCTCTGAGAAGTTTGCTGGAAGTGATGTAATGTAGCCAGGTGTGTTTTATGTGAAATGAGCATTGCGTCGGACTCTGTTTTGCATGTCAGCAAATGATCATAACTGATGGTCATAAAACTGAGGAGGCAATTTGGCCATGTGTGTTCTAATTAATGCAGATGGCACGCAGTTAACACGCTATAATATAGCAACACTGTCATAATTTTGTTTTAGTGAAAATTCAACTCCTGCATTTTCTCCTGATGTTCTTCTTTAAAAGTGACATTTTCTTTTAAAGTAGGTGCTGTGTGGTGGATTTTGGAAAGTAACTGATAAGTTGACTTTAGCAAGTCTACACTGGCATGTACTGTAAGCAAAGACATTTTAGTGTTAAATTTGAGAATGGAGTCTGGAGTGGCCCCTCTGCACTCCCAAAGCAGTTAACCTAAGGGAAGCACAACCATCGCATTGCTTATAAAATGTCAGAAAATAGTTTAAAAAAAACAAAAAAAAAACGCCTGTTAAAACTTCCAACAGCCCAATGTGATCTGTTTAGATAGCATGTTTTATTCAACCAACAGTACAAATCAAAAAGCAATTCAGTTTGCAACCATATGTGACAAAGAAAGGCATCAAATTCTGATATTTGAGAAGCTGCAACTAGCAAATGTGGTTGGAAAATGACGAATCAATTATCAAACGGTGGTGGACCTACCAGGATGCGGTCAAAAGCAGAGGGGGTCCCTCCTCTTTGCACATGTCCCAGGATTGTCACTCGCGTGTCGAAACCCAAGCATTTGACAACAAGCTGGGAGGATAAAATGGACAGGTCTTAGCAAATATTGTTGCTGTTTTTTTTTTTTACTTCTTTAATTGCAAAAATTACTGTAAAATGGATTTAATGTGTGTCATGCATGTTAGTAATAGAGCTAGATGTGAACTGTGTGCAATAGAACTGTGCTGGGAAATTGATGTGCAAAAGTGCATACATACATACATACACGGACAGACACATCACGCACTGAAACACAAACACAATAGAAAGGTTGAAGAGAAGGGGAAACAGCAAAGCACAAGCAAGCCATTCTAATTTTTCAGTCATGTTAGCGGCTCTCAGCTTGTACCGAACATCACAGAAGAGCCCACCCAAGCGGGAAGTAATAAATTAAAAGGAGACACTCGGGTACTTTACAAGAAAACAAAATGCTTTGACATGTTTGCCTTCAAATGAGGATCAGTTAGTGCAGGGTCAAGGGATATGGTGACAAATTTACTGTGTGAAAGTGTCAAAACATGTTCAATATAACTATGTGAGGTAGTTATGGATAAAGGACATTTGATTTAGCAAATGTCTGGGTGTGAGGTTTAGTGAGGGTCTCTGCTCAGAGGTTTACAGCAGGAGTAGAACACGGTGAAAGCCATCTTACCAAACTACAGAGTGTGTCTGACAGAGCACTCCAGAAACACAGCAACAGAGTCAAAGCCACACCAGGGCAGCAGTACAGTAGTAGAGGTCATACAGGAGGCAGTCGAAGCTGGAACTTTTTACAAAGAGCTCTTTACTTACATTCTTGATATAGTCAGTGGTAATGGGCTTGTTGTTATGATCAATCGCCCCTTCGGCTACAATTATGATATTCAGCCTTTTCATCCCTGCTCGGTTCTACAGAGAGGGAGGGTGGTGGAGAAACAACATGACAGAAAAACTGAGACTGTGGCTGTGACATGGTCTTTCAGAAGCACGGGGGCCAGACGATGCTCACAGCCGGCGAGCCGAGGACAGATTCTCTCCTGATGAAAGATTGTGTTTGCACTTTGCAATCAGCAATATCCTGCTGACCTTAATGCTTGTCCTTGCTGCATTACCATGCACTTAGCATCATGCGGTTTCATGATTACCTTATCAGGACTCGAATTAACATCTGTTAAAAGCCACATTTCCACCAAAGAGAATTTCCCCAGGGACTAGGAAGTATTGGACAGGTGTGTTTCCACCACAGAGAACAGGGTCTAAATTAAGGTTCAGGGTAATTGTTTTAACCCCAAAAAGTGGTTGCACGAGGTGTAGTACTTTCCAAAAGTAGAGGCACTTTTGGGGTGGGGCTTGCAGTGCTGCACATTTCAGCCGCCACATGTAAGTCTGCAGCCGCAACCCGACTGTTTTTTGTTCACTGTGCTTCAAGACATTAACATGGAGTCACAGAAGAAAGCTTACGACAGACTTGGCATTTTGGCTTAAGACGGCATCTAGTGGGAATGGTGACAGCGGGCTAGATGCACTGCTGGGTCACAGGCTGGCCTTCTCTAGTGCAGCGGCACTACAAGGCAGTGGAAACCAAGGATTCATTGATAGAAGTGATGGTGAAAGAAGCAGAAACTAATAGCCAGTTGGTTGAAGGCAAATCACATACACGGTCCACATGGTGCTTGTTAAACGCGGTAACACCAACTGATGCTATGCTGTTGTTACCCTAGCCAAAAGCTAACATTAGCTCTGAGCTAATGCTAACCGTTAATGGTGTAGAAACGTGGCATTCATAAGGCTAAGAGTTGGCTAAATCGGGTCTTCAGAGCATGGTGGAAACGCAGAAAACAATGGGCCACAGCAACTTTTTAGTTCCTTGAAAAGAGGTCTCTGGGACTAAAATTTGCTGGTACTTTGTGTGGAAACATGGCTCATTTTATTCCCTAAAAAGCCCTTGCTTGGGAGACAGTACTTTCCAAAGGTACAGGCACTTTGGGGCTTGCAGCGCTTAATACTTATGATTGGTCAAATACTTGCAGCATTTTATTTCAGCCATCATTAAAAAAAAATCTGCAGTCGCAAACCAGTTTGTTTTTTGTTCATTGTGCTTTGACACATTACAGAAGAAGGCATACAGCAGATGGACCAATGACAAACACCAGGCCTTGTTTTTGCATAGTGGCATGCCAAAATACCGTCTTAAAACAGCTGGCACTTTTCCGCACATCAGCGGATTAATTTGCCCAATTTTTGCAGGTCTTTAGAGCACAGTGGAAACACAGACAACGAGAGGCATTTGTTTCTTGAAAAGTACTTACTTGGACTTCAAGTTCCAGGTACTTTGGGTGGAAACTCAGATAAATATACTGATGCCAATAATCATGGCAGACAAATTGCAAGAAAACTGTCCAACAGAATGTTATTTAATGCTATTTGTGGCTCAGCAGACTGATTTCCATCAGTCAGGTCTCCATGCTTCTGGCTTCCCCTTTCTTCACATTCAGGTACTCACATCCTTGACAAAACTAGAGGTTATAGGCTTCCCATGCCTGTCAATGGCTCCCTCTGCAACTATGATTATGTTCAGCCTTGTGCCCCTGGAACGGGTCTGAATCATAGAACAATGGCATGTTTCCAAAGTAGAAAAAAAGACACAATAAGACAGCAGACGACTCAGACTAAACACATTCCTTCACATCAGTCTTCTCTGATAAATTTCAGGGCTCACTCCTTGTAGAAAAACTGAAAAGTTGTGCAGATATAATAACACTGTCAGCAAGGAAACATTACACAGCATCTAGATACCAGTTCAATATGGTTCACTGGGTTTACTGTAGGAAACAAACAAGATTGTGTTACCGCAGAGAGTTTTTGACACATCTTATCCTCCCAGCCGTCCTCTGGGGGCATCTCAGGAATCAACACCCAGTCTGCTCCACAAGCCAGGGCGCTCACCAAGGCCAGGTAGCTGAGATAACACACACAGACAGAAAGCTGTGTATATAAACAAAGGTGATAACAGTCCCTGTCTCTGCCAGAATGATATTTTGGATCTGCTGTTAAGTTTATTGAATGCATTCTTACCCGCAGTGTCTGCCCATGACCTCTAACACAAATGTTCTCTGGTGACTGAAAGATCAAAACAGAAAATATGACTTAGCAGTGCAATGGAGCAATACAGCACTCGACTGATTCTGATATTCAAGAACAGACATTTGAAAGATGACACTGAATGTAGCTGAAATTAGCCTGAACGTGGTGATATGTTTGGGTTGCAATTTGAGCCTTATTTTGGACTTTTTCACATTTCTAGAGTGCAGTTTTTCTATTCCTATACTTGGAAATGGCTGGTAGGAAACGTGACCTCAACAATGCAACAATGGACCGTATATTTTAACTTCTTTGTATTTCTCAAGATACATTTACATTCTAATTTCAGTGCTGCATCACCTTAAATTTGCAAAAAAAAATCTAGTGTGATTAAAAAAAAAAACATATGTAGCTCATAGCTTCACCAAATATAACTGATATAAATAAATAAACAAATACAGCAACTCTGTCTCCCCCTCACCTCTGTGCAGTTGTCATAATTGCGTCCACCACTTCGATGATTCTGTGCAGAGCGGAGTCGGTGCCGATTGTCATGTCAGTGCCACAGAAGTCATTGTCAATGGAGCCGACCATCCCCACGATGTGAAGGGCCGAATACTTCTGAATGGCATCAGCTTCGATCAAGCCTGAAAGGATCACAGAGTCGGGGTTAAACCACTGCTGTGTTCTCTGTATTTTTCAGTGGGTTTCTACAGTAATTCAAACAGGTTGCTCTCACAGCTTGTTGTCAAAATATGACAGGATGAGCAGCAGTGGAAACTGCTGAGTTCGGGGAAAAACCAAAGAAGCATAAAAACCTCTTTAAAACTAGGACGATTTGACTGTCAAGATTTTACGGTGGTAAAATCTTATCTTACCTTTGGCCAACTGTGTAAGTAATCTGACTATATCAGATACATATCTACTGAGTTTACAAAAAAGGTGGTATTTAGTAAGTTTACTTTAACCAAAAGTGAGTACCTTTGATTAAAAAAAGGTTAATGAGCAGGATCTGCAAGTCAGAAAGAGTGCAAAAATGCTTCACATCTGGGCAACCAACCCGTCTGTGTAGGCGGTATTTTTCCATTATTATACTTAAGTAAACACTTATTACTACAGATGAATGTTACCAGTGGAAACGAGTCAAACTAACATCAACTAGATAACCACGACAACGCTGCTCTCTTTTCTGGTTTCTTGAATATTTTGGGGTTTACGTAGGCTACTTTACTGTAATAAGTATACCATCCTTGTAAAGCATTTTGTAGCATACCATTAGTTAAATTGAGGTGATAGGGACAATTTGTGCTAGTCACCTGCTAGTCAAGCAACTTAGCAACGGCCGAATAATTTAACGAAGAATAATGCTAGCCATGATTTAGTAAGACAGTTGCATTTAGGAGACAAGACATACATGCATTCAGCTTATATGTCTATAGGTGCAGACAGATAGCCAGACAGATATATGGTAGGTGTTTGCAGTACACTGTCTAATACTCGACTTCACTGTTAGTCAGTGCCAACACTGTTCATTTATTCATTACTTGCAGGAAAAAAGAAAACAGGGGATTGTTGCAATATGGACCTTTTGTTCCAGCACACTGCTGCTAACTGTAGCAAGTTAGCTCAGTTAGCAGTCCTATCAAAACCTTACTTAAGTATAATAAAAGTAAAAAAATCAGAGTACTTATTCTGCAGTGTAGTGGTCCCTGTCAGTGTTTATGATGTTGCTGGATTAATATTACTGCTGCACTGATTTGCATGTTGTATTTCAGTGAAGACAGGGAACAAAATCAGCACCAACCATCAGCTAATTGCTACTGAAGTATGCAAGTGGCTGGTAGCTTGTGCAGCTTGTGGCTTCACACTACATAAGGGTATTGTATAACAATAGTAATGCTGTTGAACATTCACTTGTCATTTGGCTGGTGGACAAAAAAAGTTAATTATGCACCCCGGCAGTCCCAGTAAATTGTTGACCTACTTGCTCGACTGGGCCAGTGACACAAAACGTTATTGTTGGACCCTGCTAACGGTCAAGGTTTTTAGAGGATGACATGACATCGACTACTGTGTGCAAATCAAACAAAACGAAGAAGCAGAGTTTCATATAAAATGACAGTTTAAGGCAACAGCCAGAATGAGAATGGAGGACAAACAGTAGTTATAGAAAAGCTAATAGATGGTGTTCCGAACAGACAAACAGAAATGTCTGCTAATACTGGCAGGTACTGCAGTGAGTCAGTGTGGAAACAAAGTCTGTGTTGGTGACCAGTGTGGTTTCTAACAACATACAATTACTGCAGGGTTTTCTGCAGAGTGAGCAGCACACTCTAAATTAAGAAAATAGTATCAGGGTAAAAACAAGGTCCATCTCCACTCAGTACCTTGCTCCACCAGCTCCCCGAGCAGCCCGCTCCATTCCTCCCTGAAGAGGTTGGCTCCCGTCAGACTGCCGTCTCCTCCGATCACGCACAGGTTGGTGAT